>VXBJ01002763.1:561895-654946 GCA_013400055.1 Nycticryphes semicollaris | reverse complement strand
ACATATATAGATATCTATATTGACATAAATAATTAGACACCTATATCAATATCAATATAGATATAGATCCATCTATTTCTGCCTTCCTTATATTCTGGCAATCATTTACACATTGTCCATTCTTCCCTACCTCTCAGGACATATTCTTGTTCACTACTCACTTATCTATACTTCTCTTATGTCTATTCACAGGGCTGTTCCTGCACTTCTCTTCTCCTTACCTTTCATTCTGTCCAGTATACATCCCCATTTGCAACCTGTACCTTCTTCACCCACCCAACCACTGCAGCAACAATCTTCATAATGTCTTTAAAGACCAGAGCCAGCTCAGATAAAACAGTTGTTGTACAGAAATAACATTGCAACATCAGCTGGCTTGTAATGTCAAGGCTAAGTAAAACTCTACTCGTGTAGTCAAACACCGGGACTCCCCAACAATTAATTCTGTCCATACCAATATTCATTTTATACATTTCTACCAATTCCACACAACCTTTTCCATTTCCACCATACTCCAGTGCCATCCTTCCCCGTTATCTGCTGGAAATCCTTCACCTTATACATCTGGTATTGCTTTTACAGTGATGCATCACACACTGATAATTCATAGACAATTTAGATACACAAAGAAGGGGATGAAACCTCTCTTATTTCTCACTAAAATATTCTCATCTTAAAAAAGTCCTACTTTTAGTCTCCAAAACCTACTACTACAGTTCTTGCTGTTTGGATTGGTCAAATAATCTAGACATTCTTATTCTCACTGCATGATATTTTGGTAATTTGTAATGACAACACCTTTCCCAGGTGGCTTCAGCACATTTTGTTAGAGTATTCCTACCTTTTGTGTTCAGGTCATTACTGCAAGCATTAATCAAAAGACTAGACTCAGAAAACTCTGCTCACAACCTCCCTTAGGCTCAGCTTCCCATTTCAGCATAGTATCTAGGCACTAATGTCTGTATCAACCAGTTCTCTCCCCATTTACAATTCCTCTCCTAATTTCTCTCTCTTCTACTCTGAACTAGCAATTTCTCATGTCAAATGCTTTGCTGAAATCTAAAATTACCTTCTGCATGTCCCTTGTCTAGAAAACCAGTTATTTTAACAAAGAAAGACATGGAATTAATCTACTCTCCACTGGCTTTGGTATGTACCATTTACCTTCCTGTCTGCCATTCTTTCCCACAAATAAATTCTCAAAGCTGATGTTCTGACAGACCAAGAAAATTGCAGGTACCATTTTCCTTAAGCCTTCCTGAAATATAAAGTTACTAATTTGCTAATCTTTTCTCATATGGCATCACCTATGATGATCACACATAAACAATATAAGTGTATTGAAAAATTCAAGGACTTCATATTTTCTGCTTCTATATACCTTGGATGGTATGTATCTCCTCCTCACCTGCCCCCTGCCTTTATCTCATTCTCTGTTTTGTGTTTGGTTTGTTTTCTCAAGTTGTAAAGGATAAACTGACCCCAAATCTAGGGTTAGGAGGAAATCTTCCCCAATACAGGTTGTCTGGGACTATATGAGGAGTAATACAGGGAAAACAGAGGGGAGAGGATTAATTCTTAACAGGTTCCTTCCATTTCCTAGCATTATCTGGAAATTTTACCAAACAAACCTCTGCTAGTAAAGGGATATGCTGTCTTCAGTTTCTTCTTCCTTTCTGTGACAAACTGAAGAAGTGTCTGTTGGTTTTTTTCTATAGTGCTGAAACTTGCTGTAGGCTGTTGGGAAGTGTTTTATGAACCAGGTTGTTGAACGCCACATGCAGCCTTGCTAGAACAAAAATCTATTGCATGATGTCTCAAATGCGTGAGGGACAGGGTTCAAACATTCAGAGATGTCTCTCCATTGCCCTATTGATTCAAGAGTTGAAATACCATTGCTTAACCAGAGGGACACCCACACAATAACTTTCCAAGAGCTCTGGCTGAACATGGAGTGTTCAGTATCTTCTAGGGTTGGAGTCCTTACAATCTCAGCTAGGAAGCGTGCCCTCTTTCACTACACAAACTCCATACACTCAAAACGTAGGAACAACTGGTAAAGAGCAAGGACAGAGAATCAATGGGTCTTCTCTCATAAGAAATCTTACACGAAATCTTTTTTTTAACTCTCTAAGAGGTGGACAGCAGAAACACTCACAAATGGTTTCTGGCAACAGCAAAAACTTCCTCCATTGCCTCTTTCCTTTGTTATTTTTATTTTTCTCATACTCAGACGTCCCTCTGGTTGACATCAACACATTCTCCTCTTTGGAATTTGTCTTTGATGGTAAGAAAAGTTTTTATCTGGTTAGTCGTTATTATGTTCACAGCTGCAATTACCTCTGAAGTTGGACTTTTGTTATTATTTTTTAATCCTTTCCAATGCATGATGTTTCTCAGCATTGACCCCAATGATTTTGCTGTTATTGTCTCCCTCCAGACCTGTGAAAGCAGAGTCCTTGCATACACCAGTAAGACCTGCTGAGGTCACCCTCGTAACCCCAATCCACCAGCACTAAATCATGTGTATCTTTTGCTCCCTCCCTCATTGACCAGTCCTTGCCCCTCCACACAGGCTGCTCTAACACGTCCTCCCTTTTCTGTACAAATCTCAAATAATAAAGTCAATGCCCTTGATACAGAAAGCATCAAGCCTTTATTAAGACAAGTAGGACACGGCAGCTGTTTATAACTCTTTTCAAACTCAAACAGGCTTTGCTACATGAGTTACACTCAGCTTCTCCTTTGAGAGTTTCTTTCACAGAGTGACAGGTGCAGGTTTGCTTAGAATTTACAAAGTGCCCTCCGTTTGGCTCTCAGCCCAAAGAAGGGTGCCCCCCCCATCCTGTTTCCTGAGAAAAGTTGACCAGGCAGAAAGGACAGGTTAGGAAGAAAGTTGGACTGAAGCAAAATTCAGCCTGGGCTTGCGTTTGATTTGTCTGACAAAGCCTGTGCTAAAGGTCTTAGGAATAGCTCCTAAAGGAGCCATGAGGTGTGTTCCTGCTGCTAGACGGACAGTAGAAAGAATAGTGGATCACAGATGTCTGGTACTTGTAAGCAAACTTAGACACAGCAAAATCCATTCAAAGAGTCAAAGAGCCTTGTGCCACGGGGCTCACATGTTCCTGTTCCTCTTCTAGATAGCTACAAGTTCTGCTGCCTTGCCTGGCCTCAGATTCCTGTACTCAGACTCCTGTTAACTTTCTGAAAGCACGGAGTTCCTCCAAAATGCAATGAAACCAGAGCACAGAGGTCTTTTCTTTCCAAAGGCAGAGACCCTGGAAGCTGACACAGGATATCTCGGCAAGTATACTGAGAAAAGTACATTGATCTCGCCAGCCTATGGAGCAGCAATATAAAAAGCAGTGTAACCACATGCACGAGGGAGGTATCTCTCCCCGGAACTGGATTTGCCAAGGTAGGAGATAAAGCTTGAGCTGAGAATGGATGGCTCTCTGCATCAAAGGAATAAACCAGCAGCTTATGTGCATTTGTCAACACCAGCACTGAGTTAATTTTTTCCATGAACAGCAGAATGCCTGTGAGATGCTGATTCCAGGACCACCAGAAGGCACAATGGGTAATGAAGTAGGGGCAAAGCAATCACCTGATAAAATCTCCTCCTGTTTCATCTCCTTCCTCCCCACAGATTTGCAACAAGCCATGTGAAGTGAGCTCACAGTGCATCACAGAGATACATTTATCCTAGCACCTACAGGGGTAGGACTTTGAATGTTTGGATCATGCTGTTGAAGTGAGCAGGTGGTGGAGTTTGGGGGCTCTTGTGTCAGCTGTATACATGGGGAGTTTGATCTGTCCCGAGGCCCTCAGCAGACAGGCACCTCACAGTGAATTGCACAGAGAATTGCACACCAGGTGACAGGACCAAAGGGTGGGCTCCTAGTTAGATCATTTTGCTCAGCTATTACCTCTGTGGTGGCCATGCCACCTCCTAGGCTGCAGGGCACAGATCCCCCCAAGAGGGAGTGGACACAGTGGCATCAGAGCTGCCAGGATTTATCACAGGGCTAGCACGGCAAAAAAAGCCTTGTGGCAAGAGGGTTCGGTGAAGGCAGGAAGCAGCTGTATTGTGTGGGGCTGGAATCTGCTCACCCAAGCATAATGACCTATTTTCCAGCTTTTCCGCTCAGGTGACAATGCAGCAAGAGCTGGGCTGCAACTAAAAGTGTCTGTGATGAACCTGCAGCCCATGCTCAGGGAGGGAGCAAGGGAGGAGGCAGCCAGGTGGAAAGTTTAAAACCATGAGGCACAAAGATGTTAATAAAAAGCATCCCTCTTCTCAGCTTCCCTACCCCTGTGAGCGTTCTGAAGATGAACCAGGCTTAGGGTGGACAGCAGAGGAAGAACTCAGCTCCCTGTGAGGAGGCTGCCCTGCCCCTCTTAATTGAGGCTCACAGAAAGAACATTGAGCAGGACTCACTGATTCCTGGTGGGCATGGGTGTGTGTCTCAATCCTGCTTTCCACGTCCTTCTTGCCATGGCCCACACCAGTCTTCCCTTTTTCCAGGACGCTGCACTATATGTAGTAATTGTTTTTTTTTTAGGGCTGAGTGACACCTACTTGCCCTCTCAGGGCTGTCAGCAGCTCATATGGCTACCCTCTTGGGCATCCACTCCTTGCTAAGCAAGAAATTGCCTAGTGTGCTATGAGCCACCTCCGACAGTAGAGAGCTGCTCCCACTTCAGGCACATTGGCCACACAGGGGAGGGTTCTGCCCAGCCTTCACCTTCCCCTCCAGGGGACACTGCTGTTACCCTGGGCAACTAGGCAGGTTCAAGCTGCACTTTCAGCCTTTGCAAGCCTGGCATGGGAAAGCTGCTCTTGTTCCCAAGTTTGATCTGTGCCACAGCTCTGCTTGCAGTAGGAGAACTGCCAAACACATTCTTCCTTCCCTCTGTCCTGTTTCCATCACTTCATTATCTATCACTCCACAGCACAAGATGCAGCACGGTGCTGCTCAAGTGCCTCCTGTAATGCAAGTCCCTTACTGATCCTCTGTAATGCCCTCAGTGAGAACAGGAGTGGAGGCTAGTTTGGGCTAACCTGTCAAGTTCACTCCACCAGTCCAAGAGGAGTCTAACATTTCTTTGAGAGACAGTCCCTTTGCTGGGCTCCCAGCTCTGCACTTGCACTCCTAGGAGCAGCTTTTCTCTCCCTGGCTTCCCATGAGAGAAAGAAAAGACTATACAGGCTTGTCAGACAGCAGAGCTGCTCACCCACAGGGAGAGTGTGTCTAACAGCAACTTACAGTCTAACACCAACCAGCCCCCAACTCAGCACAATGTCTCCTCTGCTTGAATCCCTGCCTCTTTCTCCTCTGACAGCAAATGCACCAGGACAGCCACTTCTGCACTTCCAAGTCCCATGGCCTGAACACAAACGGTCCAGTACCAGCAGCACAGCCGACTCCATTCATGGCCTCACTCACATAATCTGGTTCATGAATGAAGTATAAATGGAAGCAATTCCTGAGTCACAAACAGGTGGAGAGGAAGAATGCACTAAAGTGAAGTATGAATGAAGGAGAACAAAAGCAACAAATAAAGACAGAAAGAAGAGTGCACAAAAAGGTATAAACAATACATCTGAGCATGTAATACAAAAGAAAGGAATGATGAAAGGATGCAAGAATGATGGTATGTCTCATTTTAAAAATATGTGTTAATGCCTTGGGCCTGACTTTTTCAAAGTAAGAAAAAGACTCTTCTGCAGTACTTGCCAAGTAGACTTGATAAAAACTGCTCGGTATCAGATCAATGCTTTAATAGACCAGGCTACCTCTCTACAGCTGTATTCCCCAGACCAGCAGATATTGAAACCCTGGGGTAGGTCCCCAGAGACTCTTCCCAGCTGGCTGCAGAGCAGGTTGTGGAAGGAAATTCCCAGGAGAAGAGGCTGGATGTTACTATGGGATGCTGGATCACAGTGAGTGGTTGTTAATATGGGATGCACAAAATTGGTTACAGATGGGAATTATCTGTATGATTTTATGTTACATCCCCTGTAACATAAAATGCCTAAAAGCTATATGTCCAGCCTAGACCAGCACATTGAGAAAAATAACACTCTTGAGTGACTTTTGTGTTTCCATTTACTGAAGAAATTAATAAATTGATAGAAGCCACTAAACTTGGTGGAGGCTAACAATAGGGGAGATAAATCCTGCTTTTAAAGACTGAAGACTTTTTTTTTTTGCAAGAGAAAATGACATACTGCATCTCCCTAAACAGAAATGCTTGAACAATTTAGTGTTATCAATCTGTGCCAAGTATAGTCAGATACTGTTGAAAATCCGCTGCTCTCTCCCTTGTTCCTCTGGCTAGCGTGCATAATTACTTGTGAGTTATCCAGACACCTCTTCTTGGTTCCAAGAAAATCAGTTAAAGGTTGAAAGATAAAGTAGGAGGATAGAAGGGAGAATATAATTTCAGGGCTTTTAGGCACTGGGCATGCAGGTGTGGGAAGACAAAGTAGCATACCAAAGTGCTCAAACCTCATACCACGCTTATCCTCCCCCACGCCCCTGCCCAGGTACATATGAGGCTTTGCAACCAGCATGGCACTTCTCTGGAGTTTTGCATTTACTAGGTGGGCAGTAAAGAGGGATCATCTTCACAGTGCCAAATGCCACTGCTGCACTCCTGAGCTCTGTTGCCTCATGCCAGGAATAGGCAGTGGTTGGCTTGTTTATCAGCCAGCCCAGTTTCAATACCTGTATTGAAAGCCAAGAGAAGTTTGCAGAGTAAAGACTTATGGCTGGACTTACAGCTGAGTCTGGAGTTTATAACCTGGGCAGCTCTGCACACCCCTTCAAATACACAAAGGAGCCTGACACTTTTGCAGATGTTTTAAAAGCTGTCCTATTATTTATTCATGCAGCTGGGTTAATTCAACCTGGCTGAAATAGAAACAATGCTTACAATACAGAATTCTAACACAAGTTTTCATATCGAGCGAAAGCTAAACTAACACAGCAAGTGGCATCAATAATTGAAATTGCTTTGGGGAGGGAGAAGATGGGCCAGGAAGGCTCCAGGGTCAGGTCTGGGGCATGGAAGATGAGAGATAACTCCTCCTGTGTACAGTCTTGCTCATTGCAGGTGGTCAGTGCCTGTCCAACAACTACTCCTGGCTCATGGCCACCCTGCCTGGGCACTTCAGCTTGCCAGGACCAGCAGTACCTCTTCTTCTGTCCACTTGGATGGCAAAAATATCTGTGGCATTGGGCAAATTGTGCAGAAGCTACCATAGGAGCTATTCTGTCTGCCATATGCTCTCCCAGGGAATCCTCCATACCTTAGCATTGGCTTGCTAAGTGTGGGTATATACGGGGACTGGGAGACAGCTCTTGCAGAGTCCATTCTCCCAACCAGTGCCAGTGCTCCTGGACAAATTTGATCGGAGTTGGATGGGGAATGAGAACCAGACTGTGTCTTAGACAGTTCGAGAATGCTAAAAGGTCTTTGAGCTACCTCTTGCTTCCACACAAACAGCTCAGAAGGTATGACTAGCCCTTGACCTACAGTGCACTGGAAATGCCAGAACACTGTACTACACTGCCAGCCCTCTTCTTTCCTGCAGCATGAACAGAAAAAATATCCAGTATGATAATCCTGGGTCAGAATTTCTCCCGTCAATGCCTTGTTTCCTTGGATGTCACACCACTGGGTGTACAGTCACTGCCCAGCCAGCTCTCACAAGCTGTTGATGAAAATTTCCTCGCAAAAGCCACCATCAATTGCTATCCCCAAGCTCATAATTGACACAGAAAGAGAGTGAAAGTACCTGCAAACAGCAAAGCTACAACCAGCTGCATTTTTTCTTCCTGTGTTAGAACATTTTGTGCATATTTTATATTTTCTTTTATTCTTGCCTTTAAGGAAGATGAATTAGCAAGTTATTGTGAAGAGAGGATGGCAGGATGGGTTGTTAGTGCAAGAAAGGACATCGTCTGTTGCCTGGAGAGATCAGCCGTAGGTTTGAACCCCGAATTCAGACCCAGTTTCTTGTTACGTGTTTACGTAAACACACAGGCCATATCCAAGATATGTCCATGTACACACAGCATCAACAGCTCTGTTCCCGCCTCTGAGCCTTGCTTTCTACATCCATAAATAGGATGATGGCAGGGTCACTCTTTCATCAAACATTTGGAGCGCTACATTGAGAGGTGCAGTGGAAACTGAAACTACTGAGCATGACGGAGAAAGGGCTGCCACCTGCTTTAAGGGTCCTCCTGCAACACGCAGAGCCAAGACGGGCAACTGCAACATAGCAGCTCCTGAGCATTGAGTCTGGGAGGCAGACACCAAGCTTTGCAATAGCAACTGCTCCCAGGAGCTGCTGACACAGAACATGGTCATTTGCAGGGATGATGACAAATTTAGGACTACATAGCTTCTTGCTTATTGCAATATTGCCCTGTGTGTGCAGAGGCTAGGTTTGGACTTCAGCAGAATATCTGTCAGGGGAAGCAGCCCACACACTGCTTGCTGGAGAAAAAGAGGCAATTACTTTTAATTGTAGCTCTCAGCGTGAAGAGACTGGAGAGAACATGTGCCTTGTTGCTGGCCAAATCAATACTCATACAGTATATTAAAAAAACAGCTGGACCAAAGGTCAGGTACCTGCAGCAATAAGCAGCAATTGCAGCAGGACTGAATTTTCACATTTTGGCCCAGTTTTGGCTCTTGAACTGGCATCCTCCCGTCTTTCCCTGGAGTAGAAGTGGTGTATGTATTGGATTTAGTGGTTCCATTTGTTTTGGTTCAAGAGAAACCACTGCAAAATTAAGGTAGATAGAGAACGTTTTGGAGAATAGGAGAATACAATAAAGGATACAGTGCAAAAGACTTCCTGCCTAGTGGAAAGGCCATTCTTACTAAGAACTGTGCTTCTGCCTAATAAAAGAAAGACCCAGCTGTGTGCTGGTCATCCCCTGAAAGAGGTGTTTCTGAACAAGTTTTCTGTCCCTTGACTGCACACATCGCAGACCTCACATTCACACTCTGGTGCAAACTTGTCCTACTTTCACTGTAGCAGTTCTCAGGGTGGGAGAGGTGGTGTCCCCTGTTCCTGATGTCCCTCTTTTTTTTTATTATACAGAGAGCTGTGCTTTCTCCTTTTTCCTCACCTGAAGTAGATCAGGACCAAGGAGGAAATGTAGGCTCATCTCAGTTTCCCACTCCTATTTTAGCAAGAAAACCTGTCACCTTTTCTTCCCAACACCTTGTACCCTGATCTGGTGATGCTGGGGGCTAACAAGTTACCAGGGGTTACAATGTGGAAGGCAGAACAACAGGCAGGTGCTAAGGCAGTACAGGTCTCAGATATTCACAGGATTTTGCAGCCCAAATTGAAAGAGGAGAGAGGTGTAGGCTGAGACATGCCTGGCTTGTGCAGCCAGGAGAAGGTCACGGTGAGAAAATTGAAAGGAACAATCCAGCAAAGGCAGCCACTGAACAGAAGCAGGGAGGAAACCCAAGATCTTGTTCAGAAAAGGGACAGCTCAGCTCATTGGAGTTTTTGGAGTGGCGATGTTCCTCAGTGCTCTGTGACTGCAGTGGTAATGATAAATGATTAGTAGCATGTTTCCTCATGCAGGCTTCTTTATTACCATAAGCAGAACCAACCCCCTTCTTATTATCCCCATAGTGCAGCTGGACAAACTGAAAAGGTCACCCATCTCAAAACAACAGAAACAGAAGCAGGTATGGAGCCATCGTTCACTGCTCCCCTGCTGGTCTCACGGCAAGGGGAAGATATTTTTCCTCCTCTGCCTCTTAGTACTTCCCAGAAACCATCAAATGTGCTTTATTTAGTTGGGGTGAGACTCCAGTCACAGAGTTTCCCAGCCACAAAACCTCCCAGCATCACTAGTCCTACCATATGGCTGTGACGAGCTCCTGCTAGATGCTCGCAGGTCCTCTGAGGAGAGACTGAAATGAAAGGGTTGCTGATATTAAGGGGGAAAAACATTGCTGGGAAATGCATTGTGAGGTGTCAGATTGAGAGTGGGAATGGTGAGGTTCTTGCAGAGCGAGGATGGAAGGGCATGGAGGATGGGTTGCTTGCTGGTACAGCAAGAGGCAGGGTGGCTGGCAACTCCTTTAGAGTGCAGGGAGGAGGGTAAGAGGTTTCCACACTTACTCCAGGACATCCCTGTTGAACTGCTTCTTGCTGTTGCCCAGGAACTCTCCAATCATCTGGCGGCTGAGGCCTTTCCGCTGGAGCAGGAAGTGTGCCACACCAATGGGGGTGTCTGGGATGAAGCCTCGGGAGATCAGGAACTGGATCCCTTTGTCTGGGTTTCTGAAAGGGAAGGACAGAGACATGGTGAGTTTGCATGATCTCTTTGAGGTATTATTGCCTCTGCCTGACTTCATGGCTTGCAGTAATACAGCCCTCATTTTCATGGGTTCCTATGCGATCATGTGCGTGGCAGGGATGAGACTGGGGCAGGGAGAAGTGACTTGGAGGAGTCCCCCCAAGTTGCCACTGAGGACAAACAGTCCTGCTGTATCACTTCTAGCACCTGCTGTCACCTGGTGATCACAAATGCCGTCCCACTGCTACAAAGGATCCTGCTGCACAATACCAACCTCATCAGTGACTCTCTTCCGCCATCCCTCTGCTCCAGAGTCAAAGGCTCTTGTCTCCCTCCCTGACCCAGCTTAGTTTGTTTAGCAACCCTGTGAGAACACGTTAAGGCTGTGTGTCCCACTCAGACAGCAGAGGAAGTATCACTACATTCAGCTGCTCCAAATGCGACCCACAGAGAGCTGTTCCCAAGGTCCAGGGGTGAGAGCTGGGCACATGACCTTTTGCTTTAGGAGAGCTGGGGTTGCGCCTTCTGTAGGGCAGACAGAGGCAAAAATGTGACTTTGGAGAGACTAAGGAGATACTGCTGACATGGACTATAGGTAAATGAGGCTCAAGACACAAAGTGGGATAACCAAAGGTGGGAACCTTTTCTGAAGAGAAAAAAAAAAGAAGTCATTCTCTTTTTCATATGTTGTTTAGTGCTCAGTATTGAGTGACACTTTCTGTCTTCCTCACCTGAGCCTGATGCTGGCTGCCTGAACAGAATTCCTGTGCTCAGATTTGCTTATCTCTTCCTTCATTTCCCCCACCCTTAGCTCTGTTGTTCTTCCCTTCTCTACTGATTTACCCCCTCAGGCAGAAATCTCTGGGTGTGGGTGGATGAGAGCATGCACCTGGAGAATGCCTTGTCAGAGCAGGGAGAGAGCTTATGGCAGCTCCCAGGCAGAGGGCTTTTCTCTCTCCGTGGCTGTGAGTGCCTCTCTGAGGGCAGGCCTGATGCTCAGTGGGTCTGACTGTCCGGTTGTGGGAGTGATTTTCTGCTTGTTAGTGTGCCAGTGTCCGTGCCTGCATACGCAGCTCTTGTGGGGGTAGTGTGTGTCTCAACAAGCATACGTTTGTGTGTGTCTATGTCCTGTACATGCAGATTTCTCTTGCACCAAACATGTTCACCAGAGCCTTTGTGCCTGCCCATTTTGGCTTTTTCCTCATGTCTCCTGTGAGCCCACAGGCTTCTGTGTATCCTGGGAGTGGCTGTGAGGCTATGTGTGGTGACTGTCCCACAGTACAGGCAGGAATGAGCGTGTCAATGTGTACTGTGCAGGAGATTTTCTTCCCATATTTCAGCCTGCCCCACTGAAGGGTATCATGATGCACTCTTGCTTCATGGGGAATTGTTGTAATGCCATGAGGATTTCCACATTCCTTTGCTTCTCTGATCTGGTGAGTGGGGAGAGGTAAGAGGGTAGCTTCTTCATGAAAGGATGCCATACTCCCATCATTAATGCAAATTCAGGGACTCATTCTTCAAGGAATAAGTTTGCTCAGGCAGTTTCGTGAGGTGAGGAAAGGATAGCATGAGTTCTCAGAGCACGTGAATGCATGATATGCACAGGCACAGACTGTGACACTGTCAGGTGGTGAAGGATGTGGGTGAGCAACATATGTCTAGCTTTAGAGGTATCAGCATTCAGGAGAATGGTTTGCTCCTTACAGGCGGCTCATGGGTATACAAAAAGTAGATGGGCTTGAAATAGTTTTGCTTACTCTGCAATGGAACAAAGAAAATATCCTGGGCAGTGTGATATCCCCAGGGAGAGTGGCTGGAAGAACAAGTCATTCCATTACATTTATGAACAGGAGAGCTGCAAGATCTGATATTGGAAAACCCAGGCCTTCTTCAGGGAAAAACAACATTGCACCTTCTGTATTATCACACAGATCTCCTGATTCACCTTTGAAGAGCACAGGCAAAGTTCTCTGCTGAGTGCAAAGGCCATAAGGTTAGGGCTAAAATCAAGTTAAGCAACAGAGATTCATAAAATGCACCTCCACCAGCACCCTTTGATATTTGGCAAGGGACAGTACGGTGTTCGCAGCCCAAGGACGATCTCAGCTACACTGCTGTGACTCCAAAGCCACTGGACTGAATCTGGATTCACTCCACAGGATCTGTGAACTGAACGTGGACAGAAAAATGTAGCTCACACTCACATGGATGTGCAGATTTCAATAGGGATGGCACACGCGATGCAAGATGTAGGATAACACAATCCAGCTGTGACAGCCCTCCTGTGCTGCCTAGACTATAACTCAAATATACACACAAACACTATTCTTTCGCTAACAGCAGCCTTTCATCATTTTTCCCCTAGATTCAATTTGCTCCACACAAAATCCTGAGAGCAATATAGCATCTCTGCCACTGAATGCCTGCAGATGTATCCCATGTACTGCGGCATGCGGCTTTTACCCAGACAACTCCAAATCCATCTCTCCTGAGCCTGGTACCTGATATTTTCTTTAGCGTTGCAGGGGTGTTAAGCACGGCCAGCAAATGCTGCGGGATTCCTCACGTCCTGCTGGCTTTCCCTCTGCCCACGCAGCCAGCTGCCCCCACACACTGAGTTATTACAGCAGCACCGCATAATGAAGCACTCCCGGTTCCAGGGATTCCACCCCCTCACTGTGGAGTGGGGATGGAGAAAGTGCCACGGCAGCACAGCATCGATGTGCTCCCAGGGGCCTGCTCTGAGCCAGTGCTGCTTGCTGAAAAGGCAATGCAAGGCCAGACAGACTATGGCAGATGGTACTAGCAACTGGAGGCTTTCAGCTTTTGGTCCAGGGGAGAGGTCAGCAAAAGCGACGTGCACACACACATCTATGGCCTCAGCTCCATGTCCTGTGGGATGGTGCTCACATTGCAAATCCTACAATAGTAAACTGGCTTCTTCCTGGAATTTGACAGGGAAACAAACAACCAAATATGATCAGAAAGGTGAATGGCCTTCCCAGTCCCTTGGATGGAGGTGCACTACAGAGTCACAAGGGGAGCCATGTGTCCTTTAGATCCTGCTCAGAGAATAAAACAAGGGCTTCTTTCCCCAAAGCTAACAGGTGATGGGATCATAGAATAGTTTAGGTTGGAAGGGACCTTAAAGACTACCAAGTTCCAACCCCCGTGCCATGGGTAGGGACACCTTCCACTAGACCAGGTTGCTCAAAGCCCCATCCAACTTGGCCTTGAACACCTCCAGGGATGGGGCATCCACAACTTCTCTGAGCCTGTTCCAGTGCCTCACTGTCCTAGTGAAGTATTTTTTCCTAATATCTAATCTAAACCTACCCTCTATCAGTTTAAAACAATTACCTAGCCCTTGTCCTATCACTACATGCTCTTGTAAAAAGTCCTTCTTCAACTTTCTTGTTGGCTTCCTTTAGGTACTGAAAGGCCACAATAAGGTCTCCCCAGAGCCTTCTCTTCTCCAGGCTGAACAACCCCAACTCTCTCAGCCTGTCTTCATAGAAGAGGTGCTTCAGCCCTCTGAGCATCTTTGTGGCCCTTCTCTGGACTTGCTCCAATAAGTCCATGTCCTTCTTATGCTGGGGGCCCCAGAGCTGGATGCAGTACTCCAGCTGGGGTCTCCTGAGAGTGCAGTAGGCAGAATCACTTCTCTTGACCTGTTGGTCATGTTGCTTTTGATGCAGCCCAGGATATGGTTGGCTTTCTGGGCTGCAAGTGCACAGGGCCTGTGCATGTTGAACTTGTCATCAACCAACTCTCCCAAGGCCTTCTCCTCAGGGCTGCTGTTAATCCATTCTCCACCCAGTCTGTATTTGTTATTAGGATTCACTTGGCCTACATGCAGGACCTTGCACTTGGCCTTTTTGAACTTCATGAGGTTTACACGGGCCCACTTCTCAAGCCTGTCAAGGTCTCTCTGGATGGCATCCCTTTCCCCCAGCATGTCAACTGCGCCACACAGTTTGGTGTCATCAGCTAACTTCCTGAGGGTGCACTCTATCCCACTGTCCATGTCTCTGACAAAGATGTTTAACAGCACCAGTCCCAGTCCCAGTCCCTGAGGAACACCACTGATCTCTACTTGGATAATCAACCGTTGACAGCAACTTTTTGAGTGCGACCATCCAGCCAATTCCTCATCCACTGAGTGATTCATCTCTCCAATGTAGAGACAAGGATGTCATGCAGAAAAGTGTGAAATGCTTTGCACAAGTCCAGGTAGATGATGACTGTTGCTCTGCCCTTATTCACAAACACTGTAATGTGGTAGAAGGCCACCAAATTTGTCAGATTCGATTTGCCCGTAGTAAAGCCATGTTAGCTGTGAACAGCCACCTCCTTTTTCCCCATGTGCATTATCATGGTTTCCAGGAGGATCTGCTCCATGATCTTTCCAGGCAGACAGGTGAGACTGATAGGCCTGTAGTTCCCCAGCTCTTCCTTTTTTCCATTTAGAAATACAGGGATTGTGTTTCCTCTGTTACAGTCAGTGGGAACTTCACCAGACTGCTGCATCTTCTCAAACATGATGGATAGTAGCTTAGCAACTTCATCTGACATTTTCCTCAGGACCCATGGATGCATCTCATCAGGTCCCATGGACCTGTGTACCTTCAAGTTCCTTAGACTGCCTCGAATCTGATCTTCTCCTACAGTGGGCAGTTCTTCATTCTACCAGTCCCTATCTTTGCCTTCTGTGACTTGGGTGGTGTGGCTAGAGTACTTGTCAGTGAAAACTGAGGCAAAAAAGTCATTGAGTACTTTAGCCTTCTTCATATCCTGTGTAACCAGGTCTCCCGTTTCCTTCTGGAGAGGGCTCACATTTTCCTGAGTTTTCCTTTTATCACTGATATACCTGTAGAAGCTTTTCTTGTTATATCCCTAGCCAGATTATCTCTCTGGGCTTTAGCTTTCCTAACCTGATTCCTGGCCACTCATGCAATTTCTCCATATTCCTCTCAGGCTACCTGTCCTTGCTTCTACCCTCTGTAGGTTTCCTTTACGTGTTTTTGGAATTTGTCCAGATGTGCCTTGTTCACCCATGCAGGCCTTCTGGCATTTTTTCACCTACTTCCTCTTTGTTGGGATGCATTGCTCCTGATCCTGGAGGAGGTGATCTTTGAATATTAACCAGCTTTTTTGGCTCCTCTTCCCTCCAGAGCTTTATCCCACAGTATTCTACCAAGCAGATACCCAAAGAGGCCAAAGTCTGTTCTCCTGAAGTCCAGGGTAGTGAGCTTGTTGTGTGCACTCCTCACTGCCAATGGATCTTGAACTCCACCGTTTCATGGTCACTGCAGCCAAGGCTGCCCTTAAGCTTCACATTCCCCACCAGGCCCTCCTTGTTGGTGAGAACAAGGTCCAGCATGACACCTCACGTCATTGGCTTCTCTATCACTTCAAGAAATAAGTTATGATCAATGTATTCCAGGAATCTCCTCGATTGCTTATGCCCTGCTATGCTGACTCTCCCAACTCTCAGGATGGTTGAAGTCTTCCATGAGGACCAGGGCTTGTGAATGTGAGGCTGCTCCTGTCTGTCTATAGTGGGCCTCATCTGCTTGATCTTCCTCAAATGGCCTGTAGCAGACTCCCACTGTAACATCACCTGTCCCTGCCCTCCCTTTAATCCTGGCCCAGAAGCTTTTGGTCTGCTCCTCATCCATCCCCAGGCAGAGCTCCATGTACTCCAGCTGGCCATTGACACAGAGGGCGACCTCCCCTCTTCACCTCCCCTGCCTGTCCTTCCATTCCAACACTCCATCATAGAATCTATCCCACCACATCTCCATGATGCCAATAAGATCAAAGCCCTGCAGGCGTGCACAGGACTCCAACTCCTCTTGTTTATTACTCATGCTATGTGCATTTGCATAAAGGCACTTAAGTTGCCCCACACACACACCTTTTAAGCTAAGTTACTGGCTGGAGTGACTAGAATTTCTTCGTGCTGCAGTCCAGGTGCTCTCCTGCTGACTTGTGATCCTTCTCCAGGCTCTGGGCATCTATATTGCTGGCACTGGCATTCACACTGGTAGGAGCGAGATGGATTGAGGTTCCACTGGGTGCCTCCATACTTTACAGAAGGGCGTCAGCTACTACTCTCACTCATCACCTTTTCTTAGTTGCACTGGGGAGCAGATTGGACTGCCTTACTCGGCTCCAGCGTCTTTCTCAAGTCATGATTGGTCTTTCCTCTTCAGTCTGCAGAGCACTGAAGTGGTTCTGCAAGGGCACCTCAGGCTTCAGGAGAAGTCTCTTCCTCTTGCTAGTCCTTGCTGTTGCAAGCTTCCATTCTTCTGCATCTCTTCCCCCCCCACACACTTCTGCGTGTGCTGGTGGGGGAGGATTTTGTTGTCTGGCTATGGGTTGTGGGTCCCCTGCAGACTCTGCAGTGCTTTTGGTTGGTTGGCTGTGGTCAGTTCCCTGCCTCCCTGCCCTCCAATGGGAATGTCAAGAAAACTGAGCCTTACAGGTTACCACACATTATTTCAGCAGCTAGTTTCAAGGGAGTGGGGGAGGGTCTGGCTAGGAAGCTGTGCTTTGGAGTTCCACATTAAGTCTTCTGTCCCACAGGGACCTGCAAGATGCAGTGAACGCAGGTCACTGAATGGAGGATGGCAGAGCTGCTTCCCCAAAACAGAGTTGGTGCTGCTAATATGTCACATGAACATGTGCTAGGCAGACTGAGGGGAGGAGCAGAGGCTGAGAAAAAGCATTTTCACTCTTGCTTTATCTTCACATCAGTGCTCATGTCAACTGTGCAGGAACCAAAGGAAAACACATGGGGTAGAAGGACTCCTGCCAAGCATGGCTGAGAATACTAAAAGACTTAGTAGCAGAGACATGAGCCCAGCATCCCCCTCCAGAAGTGCATCTATCCCAACACTAACATCAGAACATAAGTGTAGACCTGGAACTACCTCTAACATAATAAACCCCACCTGCATGTGGTGCCTACATTCTTTTGTTCCAGTCTGCTTGTGTTCATCAGGCAAATCTGTGTATGTCCAGAGCCTGACTTTGATATATATACATGGACCCACCTGTTCACAACCTGATCTTGGAGGTAGTAAAATGTCCTCCTCAGTTCTGTAAGAGTTCCAAATCTGTCTGCTCTAACATCATTTCAGTTCTAGATGTGCTTTGAGTTCAGCCCTAAAAATCTCTCTTCCACGTTCCTGCCTCCTGGAGTCCACAGCCTCCATGCTGTAAATATTTAAATCCTGCACATATCATCTTTGTCCATGCAAAACTTCTGCCTAGGACAATCTTTTGACCTCACTCTCACCAAGGTGTAGCAAAACGTTCTTCTAGTATAGGTGCATAACATCCCCAGCATTTTTGTCAGGGAACTCAAATGGAAACAAAGACAGCATAAGATGAGAGCGTGATGATAGAGCAAAACCCAGTATTTCTCATGGCTTACTTTGATGAGAAAAGTCTCACTGAAAGGCAACGAGCAAATCTAAAGCTCCTTATAGCAGCTGAGCTGCTTTCTGCCAATCCAGAATAAGACCTATGTGTGACCCCTTCAGTTAACCTCTTCTGACAGTAATCTCTGGGCTGCTCTGCTTTTGCTTTCACACCTACAACCTTTTCATAGGATATCACTCAGATGCATGAGAGACTGAGATGACTAAACCTGGTCTGTCAGGTGAAAATCTACCTGAATACCAGAAGCAAAATGACATCCAGAGCATTCATACTGGGATAGCCAAGCTCAGCTCTACCTCTCCTTTCTTGGGAATGCCCCATGTTAAGTAAGCAGGGATGGGTTTACGTCCCCAACTACGCTTGTTCCTTTGCAATAGAGTAGAGCAGGAACCTAGACCCCAGGCTCAGCTGGTGGATGCCAAATGGACAGCAACTGGGACTGAAGGTTCAGAATTCAGTAGAGCATGGGCACTACTACTAGGGCATTGGGCTTAGCCCTCTGTTGGGCAGAAGATCAGGACAGCACTTGGGTGACTTTAGGGAAGAAACTTCTGGACAGCCAACCTGTGGTCTGCATTGCATAGCCTTGCCCTTGAATATGAAAGAACTTCCCCAGAGATGGGTCTAGACCAAGAGCCTGACATCACCTGTTCCTGTGAAGCATGAAAATAGGCTGGGAAACAGGAAAGAGGAAGAGTCACTTACATATTAAAGAGGTTCAGCCCAATGCGGTAGAGGCGCTTCCTCATGGTGTCTGTGGAAAGTGTGGGGGACTTGCAGCTAGCTGGATTCTCGCAGTGGTACCTTGGGAGGCTGAGGATCATGGCCTGCAGTGCTTCTTTTGAGGACACCTCAGAGGCTGACTTGGCTGAAGTGGAGGTGCTGCTGCTGCTCAGCTGCTCTGAGTTGTCTGCATTCTCAGACTCAGAGCCTTTGCTTTGCCCCCCCTCATTGCTAGCATCAAACTGGAGCTTCTGCATTGTCATCTGCCCAGGCTCAGCACTGCTGTCTCCTGTGCCATTAGTACTGACATTCACCTCAGTGGGAGTGTGGCTGTTCTGGAGAGCTCCGGATTCAGGTGAGCTCTCTGGGGCAGCCGGTGGTTCACTGGCTTCTCCCTCCCCTTCTCCTGGGCTTTCTTCAGCCTTGGCAGCTTGAGAGACCCCAGCCTGGCCATTGCTGCTGAGGCAGTTTGCCATGGACACCGAGGTAGATGATGAGACAGAGATGTTCTTGTTGTCAATCTGGACTGTGACATCTCGAAAAGCCATCATAAGAGTGCTGCTACTCTTCGGTAGGGTATCTGGCAGGAGCCCTTCCTCCTTTTCCTTGTCCTGCAGCTCAGCTTCTAAGTCTTGATTTGGTTGCATTGAGCTGGCACTGAAGGTCTCCCGTATCTGGTATGAGCCCCCATCTTGCAGTGAGCACATGGTCTTCAGGCTCCAGGTACTGAGGGCATCATCAATAGACTTGGCCAGTGACTGAACTTGTTCCGTGAAGGAGTCCTCCAGCTCGGTCAGTGCTCCACTGATGGTGGCTGGCAAAGATGGGGACCTCACCAATGGGATGCCCACAAAGTTGTACCCCTCCACCAGGGCTTTCTCAGCGGAGAAGCTCTCTGAGTTCTGGACCCGGACTTTCCTCAGGGAGATGCGACGTGGCATGCGGCTCTCCAGCAGCGAGTTGCGGATCTTCTCAAAGTTCTTGCTGAGCTGGTACTGCCGGAAAGCAGTCTGGATGGTGCAGGCTGCCCTTCGAGATACCAGGTGACCTCCGTATTTGTGCTCTAACATTTCAATCTGAAAGACATACAAACACAAGAGGTTAGTTTTTGCTAATTGACTTCTCATGGCTTTCTGTTACACAAGTTCCTACACTGATTAGCCTGTAATGACTGTCAGAAGAACTTCTAACACTGAATTAGGTTTTTCCTACACTTCCAGTGTCCTTGATTTCAACAGAAGGCCCTCCTTAGGGCAGGGCTGGCTAAAACGTCAGTACTGTGAGCTTCCTCACAGCTGTAACATGTTCATGCCTCTTCCATGTATGGCCTCAGCCATACAAGCTGG
Organism: Nycticryphes semicollaris; assembly: GCA_013400055.1. Classification (NCBI taxonomy): domain Eukaryota; kingdom Metazoa; phylum Chordata; class Aves; order Charadriiformes; family Rostratulidae; genus Nycticryphes; species Nycticryphes semicollaris. The sequence goes on along the minus strand of VXBJ01002763.1, from coordinate 635,073 downwards.
AGCCTGGAGGTGCTCTTCCCTTGCAGACCCACTTCTGATGGCTTTTAGGGCATGTTCATCACTGCAAATATGGTGTTTTGGCAATGTGTCTTCCTGGTCACCCACGCTCTAGTAATGTCAAGTATCATCCCTTGTCTTAGAATGTTACTAATGCTCCTCCCCTCCTTAGTCACCTTAGGAAATACTCTCAGGGAAAGGAGAAACCATTCAGAAAAGGGAAAGAAAAGTTAACTTTTAAATGTAGAAAATGCTGACTTGATCATAGGTGCTAGTGAGAAACATCAGCTTCGAGAGAAGTTAGTGAAGGCTGTGTTTGTTCAGTTCTTTTTAAAATCACTTGAATCCCAAAGTGTCTTCCTTTCTGATACCTGAGTTTTTCAGGTGTCAGCCAGCAGTGAATTGAAAACTACCCAAGAAAACAAAGACTCTCAGTTTTGAAAGGTAAAAAATTCTGATTTAAAACACTGAGACAAAATATTAAGAACAAGTAGAAGGAGGATTTACTCCTTCCTGAACAGGTAACAACAAACACACATGTAAATACGTACACATACAGCTAAGTGGCATCTCAACAGGCTTCAACAAAGCAAGTATGTATAGTAATTGCTCTTCCATAGTCTAATATTTATACTTCCCTCACTCTTCCTCTGTGGCTGGACCTTCACTGACATGCTACGAGAGAACGTTAGATGATTTCGTTCCAGTAAGTGGCTGGCAGAGGACAAGAGGAACAGTGTGAAGATGATGGTGGATTATGAGATTGAAGAAAAAAGAAGGATGAACTTGAATTGCCTTCACTGAGATGTTGCCTGAACTATGAGCTAAACTCTACATTGGCAGCACTTCACCAGCGCAGAGCACAGGTGCAGACTGCAGTGTTTATATGTGTATGTGCACATGTGGAAAACCCAAAAATAAGGTGAAGTGCAGGACTGGGAGTGCTGGTAAAATCAGTCCTGAATTAACAGCATTACATCATTTATGTGGTGAGTATGAGTTATTAGCAGATCTAAAGGATGAGTTTTACAGACTGCATCCTTATCCCCAGACAGATACCACTTGCCCCTCACCATACCTTTCTGGCCCAGTACTGACAAGATGAAGGACTGAGCTCACAGAAGATCTGAGTTTAAGTGCACATTGTTTATGTAGTCAAAGCAAGACTCGAGGCATGAGCTTCAGCTCGCAGTCATGTCATGTCATCTGCTTCCTTCTTCTTTTCCTTTTTTTGTAACACTACGTAAGTTGCAGATAAAACCATCAGTGAGTGATCTAGGTACAAGCGAAGCCCTGAAATGATAGCTGTGAGAAATGTAAATCACCTCTGGCATCTTTCCAGTACTAACTCCTCTGGAAGCAGGTGAAGACAATATGACCTTGGTAAACGAGAGGAAGAAAGGAACAACATGACCCCAGCCATTCTGTCCCAGCACTGGTATCCTGGATGCTGGAGTGAGTACTGAAGGTTTTGCCCACTGGCACTCCCATCACCCCAGGCAGCAGCACATTTAGGGATCCTGCTGCACATTGGATGAGAGGCTGCTGGTTTTGGAAGGGAGCAGGAGAGGGCACATCCTTACAGATTTCCCTCACTGGAAATGAAGTAGGGACCCTTTGCCTTGTGCTGAAACAAAAGGTAGGCTTCAGTTTTCTGTTTGCCTTGTCCTGCCCTTGAATTCAGATCTATCCAAAGACGAGGTTCTGGGTAGCAAATAGAAGAGTTTTTCTGGCATTCTTTGTCCTTTTTTTCCAAAATGACCATCTTAAATCCCACCATAAAGCCAGCACTGCTGACACATCTCTTCAAAGGCCCTTCCCTTTAGGAGGAAGGCTCAGGCAGATAAATGTAAATTAAACCAATAACCTGCACAGACCCAACCCAGACAGTTAGTACTGACAGCTGACCGTGAGCACTTAATATAATGGTTTGGTTAATCAAAATGTAAAGCTAATCATGCTGGGAGGAAAAGAGGAACAAATGGGAGGGACAGACACAGCTATCTGAGGGACAGAATAATAGTAAGATGCAAAATAAGGCAGAAGCAAGAGCCTTGTAATTATCTGAGGTTTCCAAGGAGGTAACAGCCTTTCTGAAAACATGAAATTCATATGCTCTGATCTTATTAGAGGCCAAGACAAGATGTCATTGCTGATCTGAAATAAAAGGCCAGTTTATCTCAAGCAAGGACAGCTCCCAAAAAGACAGACTTTAATAACTACTAAGAGGAGAGATCCTTCTAAAAGTCTAAAAGAACAGTGCAGACTGTCAGTACCTTGATAAAACATCACCAGCTTTTCACAGCCCACTATCTTAGTCCTCCCAAAGGGCTAAGGCACAGAGAAACAGAAGAAGATGTAAAGTGAGAGGACTCTCAACGTAGTCTGTTCTCCAGTTCATACCAGGTGTGCAAGTTCTGCATGTGGTCCACTGCCATCTGTCCCTGTCGAAAGCCAGAGGAGTCCTACATTGGCTTGTGTCTGGGATAACAAGGACCAGCACCCAAACAATGCTTGAGAAGACTGGCAAAGTCAGAAGCAGCTCCCCCATGGAGAAGTGCCCTCCCCACTCTTGCTTGGTAGGGGTCAGTCTCTGGTCTCTCTCTCCTTGATGAACTCCAGCCATTTACTGTTTACTGATGTCTGAGACATTCACATTTGCTATCAGGTCAAGCTAACTGACACTCCAGAGGAATTAAGGATTTTGCACAGCTGTTGGCCTGTTTTCTTCCTCTCAAGAGGAGGAAAGGGCATCCATTAGCACCACAGCAGTCACAGGTAATGGAGATGTATGTCTGGCTTGCTGGAGGAACCTTCTCTTCCCATTTGAGAGGCAAGAAAGGCCAGACATGATTGGCCTTCTCTCACTCCTAATAAACCCTATGAATCACAAGTAATTGCCTACTTAAAGCTACTCTTCTCTGGGGAACGATCCGACAGCCGGCGCCAAAGGAAGGGAAAAGCAGGAGGGGGGTCAGGGGGATTTCAAAGAATAATTAGCTTAGTACATTTCTGGACCTCAATATGAACACTCAGTCTGAGCAATTCAGGCCTTGTGGCAGAATTAGAAACAGCTGGGAAACATCCATTGCCATGAGGGATTGCACATGAATGCAGCAAGGGCATCCATTAGCACCACAGAGCCATAGTGCCAGGCCTGAAAATGGCCAAATATTTAAGGTGCACACCCCATGGCTTTGCTGCCCATTGGCATAAAGTCATAAATCTGCCAGGAGAGAATGGGCTTAACCTTACTCTCAGCACTGGTTTCCACACAGGTTGCCACTGAGCCTGGTGACATGCCACCATGTTAGCAAGAAGCAAATCGGGCTCGGTGACAGAATCCAAGTCACTCCAGTCAATGCATGCATTGTGAAAAATAAGAAAAAGACATACAGAGCATACATGTTCCCTACCACTCATTCTTAATGCCTCTTCCTCCCACCAGCCTTTCACAATGGAATGATATTGCATTAAGGGCCATGTGTTTATGGGACATTTTCCTTCAAACTTTTGGACATCTGCCTCCCTTCAGCACAGCAGAAGAGTAAGTACGACTGAAAGCATGCTCCTCTCTTCTGCGATTCGCTCTGTTTTCCCAATATACAGTAGAGCCTAAGTGCAGGGGAACTTAAGCACTTGAGTTTCCTTTCAAATCTTCCAGCAAAGTGTACTTCTGCTTTGCACATTGACAGCATGTTCTGTTTCATGAGATAGAGAGCAAGGAGAGCCATGGCAGCACTCACTAACTCTCTACTATGATGTTGATGGGTAAAGACTGGTAGATGGCCTGCACCTCCAAGTGCTGCAGAAGAGGCTGTATGCTCCCCTCCTTCCTTACTCAGTCCTCTCCTGAAAGCTAAATGTGACTTCAACTGCACTGTGAGGCTAAAAATGTCCTCTTCCACCTGTTTTTCTTGCTGTAAGTTTTATTAATGTATTAAAATTTGTGCTATGACTAGGAAACTACTGGAACAGTGCTGCAAGGGTCCTATCACCCTTACTCCCATTCAAGAAAACTACCTGACAAGTAAGTTAATAGGAATATCTATGAAAACACACATTGGAATGCAAGACTGGAAGAATTAATACTCTCCACTACCTGACAATCTGGAGGCAATCAATTGAGGGCATTCCTCAGGCTGCAGGAGCTCACATACTGTAAAGCCCCCTTTTCTGTGAGAAAAGTGGTTTCCCCTTTGAGATAGTCTAGGTCCCTGCAAGATCAGTCCTGCGAGGCACCAGAATTTAACAAATGAGTAGCTAACATGTCTCTCTGTCTCACATGCAGCCAGGGCAGATTTGGCCTCTGCTGCAAGAACAGTGATAGGACAACATGACCTTAAAGCTAAAATAACACAGGACAGACACTCCCCAGGACAGATCGGAGCAGCTCTAGGACATTGAGGAGGCTAAGCCCATATATAGCAATCAAGATCTGTCCCACCCTGAGGATATGTCACATTAGTTTGTGAAGCCAGTTAATTAGTGTCTCTTGTTTCTTTTCTTGGTGTGAAGCAGGAATTCTGTCTGAGTTGAGTATGCAGTATTTTGAGAAAGACAGAGCTAAAGAACCAAGGTATCTTTTCTGCTCAGGAATTTATTGGGCCATTGATCTGATATGTATGTTTCAGGACATCAGCTATGCCTTGAGGGAAGTGGCAGAGAGGTGTCCCAGGAGCAGCATCTTCTTCTATATGAACCTCATTAGCTAAGACCCTTCATCTGCAATAGCACAGCTCCCACTGAATTCTCCCACTGAATGTTATCTGGACACTGTCACTAGCACTTGCTTGCCCTCTTAATCTCACATACTGCAGGGTCTGGATATTAAACAGCCTCTGGGTGAGCTGCCATCCCTGGGAAAAGCTTGCCTGGGCTGTAATCTGCAGAGATGGGGGGTGGAGGGGCAGGGCAGGGAAGAGGAGGCATGTTTCACCTCATTGCTTTTGAGTAAGGAGGCCAGCTGATATTAGCCCCTATCCCACTATCCCCTGCTGGTATCCCATCAGGAGATGTAGCTAGAGATGGGTAGACTTGTGCTCTGGAGTTAGGCTGTAGCCTCAGGCACCCGAGGCAAGGCTTGCAACTTCAAGAACTGAGTAATTTTCTTTCAGACTGTTAAACCCGCCTGGTTCTTCAGCATCCATCGCTAGATTGAAGGCAGGGATGGCAGCAATACAAAAACATCGTGGTAGACACTGTGCAGGACATTCATTGAATAAACCCCACTTCTCCTGAAAGCACATCCTTTGAAGATGATAATGCGGTAGCACACTGGGGACTTGCCCAGTGTGATCCAAGAAGGTGTGATGGCTTTTGGAGACCATCCTATGAGGGAGGTCTTTTGGGACAGGCAGCTGCAGGGAGCCCTACAAGCACTGTACGCTTGTGAGCAAGGCAGCATCTCTGGATGCCACAGCTCTTGGCTGCCTGCAACCTGTTTCTAAGCCTCCAGTCACAACTGGATATCTGGGTCCGTTTTGGACCACAGAAGCCAGACAAAGAGGAGCAGAGCCCACCAAGTTTGGGTGATGGTGTCACAGAGGGGGGGAAGCTACTTCCTCCATCAGCCCCGTGTAGCCAAAGGACCAGGCCTATTCAGGCAGGGCAAAAGCTCAAGGAGAACAAAAGGCTAAAGTATTTGCTGAAAGACATCCCACCACAGTGCGAATGCAGTCCCGCCCACCCCGTCCCCTTCTCCCACAGCCTGAGGTGGAAGTCTCTGTACCTGTTTATTCTTTAGGTCAAGGGAGAGCTCATAATCGGAGGCAGCTGCATGGGAACACGAGGCCGTCCCTTTGCTGCGCTGCACTCTCACTGGGGAGCCCGTGTGGTGGAGGCTCGCCTTCTGCACCAGAGGGGAACACCCCGCTGCCTGCTCTTCTTGGAGCTCCGCATGCTGGGCTTTTAGCGTCAGGGTGTCGGACCTGCCTTCCTGGCCACTCTGTCTGCCGGCCTCCTTCGGATCCTCCGTTTCACACCCGGCTTTCTTGCTTGTGGCACCGCTGGGATCGTCACTGTGAACAAAATGCAATGTTTTGCTTTTTTTATTTGCTTTTATTATATTTTATTTATGATTATGTTTATTGTTGTTTGCTATACTCATTCACTGAGCTGCATTTTAAATGTTTAGAGAGCCTGGGCTGTGAAGGGTCTCTCTCAGTGAGGGATCGGGACTTTAGGTTGGTGCAGCCAAAGCTCTGATACCTCCCTGCCTGAGAGCAGGCTCCTGTGCTGCACGCACTGCATAAACCAGTCCTGTGACTCCTGGAGCTGCCCAGCTGCCTCTGCTCAAGGTGCTGTAGCTGGAGGTGAGGGGCCAAGGAGGGTGCCATGCCTTGCAGACAACTCTCCCGCTCCTCGGAGTAGCTAGCAGCCGGCAGTCACCCTGTGCCCTTGCTGCCTACTACTCAGCAACCCCTGTTTATCCCAGAGTCCCATCCTGGCATTGAGCCTGGATCCCAAGGTTCAGTTTTCCCTTGTCTAAGGGCATGTGGGAAATGGTGCCGGGGCAGCTGAATGTTGCAGAGTTTCCAGAGAAACTCTTGGGAGACCTGAGAGTATAAAGATGCAACCGAGCCAGTCAGCCCTGAGATCCCGACTCTTTAAAGCACGTCTGCAATACAGCTGTAGCAGACTGCAGAACTTCCATGAAAGAAGCCACTTCTTTCTGACCCACAAATTGCTGTGCCACTGAGGCCTTGCGGAGAAAGGAAAACACCCCTTTCTCCTGCCAGCCACAGCAGCAATTGTAATCTCTCTAAGAGAATAATCTCTCTAAGAGAGCTGACGTGTTGCTCTAGACAGGATGGGATTGGCACATCTGGTGGATTGAAGTGCTGAGGAAGCCTGTCTTTAACCTCTCTTGCTGAATATTTTCAAGAATCACCCAATTTCTAACAAGATTTTGGTATTCCAGGGGGGCGGTTTGAACCATGAGTGTGTTTGTTGTTACATTAGTCTCCTTCCAGTGACTACAGAGGAATAATTTATGATTTCCAAGAGTGTGCAGGCCAGTCCACATGGACTCTGGGTTCTACTATTTAGTTTTATCAGATACAGCTCCATTTTGATTTCCAGGGGATGGGTATTTAGCTGAGAGCAAGATCTAGTTTGGAAATAATTACCACAGAACCAACATGTTTAATTCCATTGAAACCAAGGATGTGTACTGCCTCTCACATTTAAACACTATTAAATTATTTAATTCACTTCTGAATCATATTTCTTTCTCTTGGATTTGCTCCACAAATGACTGGTTCTGCTGTCATCTAGATAACAAATCATTTTATGATTGGTGTTGATGTCAGAGCAAAATCAGGGAAATTAGATATGATTTTCTGTAGTGCCCAAATTACTCGGAGGCATTTAAGTCTCATTTTCAAAAGTGCTGTAAGCACTTAAGAGCCCAAGTCTTCTAACTGCAAATAGGCTTTGCCTCATAAGCCTTGGAGCACTTTTGCATACTTACTAGTACTTTAAAATGAAGTTTATTCTCTCCAATGGCAGCTCTTCTGTTTGGTAGATTTAACAATCAAATTTAGAAATATTACCACAGTTTCTAAAAAGGGTCCAAATCTGATGAACCAAAGACGGTACCACAACTTCAAAATTATGAAAAACAAATGATTTAAAGGCAGAAAGTTTCTTATTTTATACCCATACATGTAGTCACCAGTTAGACTTAAAAAATAAATTCACAGAAGAAACTAGTCTCTTACATTAAACGTTATATACTGAACTTTTTCAAAGCACATTAAAATGACATAGCTGCATAGTCATCAATCAGGAAGTACCACCACTAAATGAGGCATAAAACTGTCCTTTTAGGTTGTACACCGTATAAAATCCTCCCTTGTTCCATTCCTGATACTAGGCAATGGAACACTCTTTTTTCTACACCTATATACATACATGTAAAATATGTACCCATTTTTAACTCCTTCTATTCTATGTCCATCCACATTGCAAGAAACTTTAACCAAATTCTTTTCTCTTACAACTCTCACAGAAACATTTTTATTGGCAGCCTCTGTTCTATCCTCATTTTAACCAGTAGAGCAGTAATTTTTATATTCAGCTCAAGGGATAACCAAGTGAACATAGATTTGATCATGTTTTCATTGAAGTGAGTGCCAAAAGCCTCACAAGTATTTCAGTGGGAACTGGACTGTGCCCTACGAAGCAATTTCAGCTAGACTCATAAGCTCTGATTCAGCAAGCCACATATCCCAAATTGCTCTGCTGAGTCAAGGCCACAGAGCACAGTGTGTTACGCAGACTTTCTTTAGGGCAGTTCAGGGCCTGAAGCAGCAGACTAGAGAGCTAGTTGACTTCCCTTGGAGCATGAATGGACTCTAAATGCCAGCAAATATTCCCTGATGTGATGGTCCTCTAAACACTTGCACATATGCTTAACTCTATTTTTCTGAGGGCCTCCACTGAACGCTTGTGGTAGAACGTGCAGTGTGTGCTTAAGAGTTTGCAGCATTCGGGTGCATTGTTCTGTAAGGCTGTACATCACCTCTAGTGTATGCTACCTATTTGGTTTTCTGTCGCACACAATTTAGACTCTGAGTGAGCAACATTCATAGTGACAGGATACCCTGCATGCACTGCTAATACAGGAGAAAAAACCAACAGGCTTTGCAGAATCACAGAATAACCAAGGCTGGAGGTCTGTATTCCAACTCCCTGTTCAAAGCAGGAACATTTTTCAAGACAGCTAATGTTGGTCTGGGCTTCTCCAATCAACTCTGGAATACCTCTGGATATGAAGATTTCCCAGGCTCTCTGGAAAGCCTAGTCAAGGCTCTAACCTAGGACTCCCACAAATATCCCCTGCACAGTTCCCTGCTTTCAGTCCACCCCAAGGCCATCAGTCCTTCCCCCAGCAACGCTGTAAGAGTGCGGGTCTCCAGCTCTGCCACAGCCTTCCCCTTTCCATGGCCATGGGACCACTTGATCTGGACTCTGACCTGCAGACTGCCTCCCCAGCTTGACCTTGGACCTACCTCATCACTCTGGATCTACCCACTGATCACTGGGCTCTGTCTGACTCTTGCCTGGGTCTTACCCTATACAATGAGCCAAAGGGTTTAGGACCAACCCAAAATGCTCAGACCTGAGCATTTTGGTTAAATGACGTTCACCTCGTTAGGCATTTAGGACACTTCTCAAGACACAGGAGGGCCCTAAGACTGCAAGCACTAAATGCACACATTCAGTCACAGTTGTGTGAGAACCACCACCAAGCTCAGTGCTCCCACTCACAGTGCATAACTGAAGCCCCTAAAGACACTGTGCTAGGATAAGGATGCATATATATATACACAAACATATATAACCTTGCTTTCCTCCTCCATGCATGCTCTCAGACTAGAGAATACACCCATACAAAATGTATTGTGCTTATGCCTGGAATTTTCTGAGGGTCAAAACTCGGTCAAATCAAAATCAGATTCTACTGAAGCACTCAAAGGCATTTTTCAGATAGACGTTTTTATGCTAAATATAAACTTTTTAACCCCCCGCTGGTTTGGCTGTTGTGCTGTTCAGAAGGCAATAGCAAATGGTCTTGCTGAAGTGGGAATAGTTTCTACATGTTCTTTTTGTGAAAGAAAATATAAATAAAAACGGCTGAGCTACTTTTACTTAGTGGGGAAAAAAATCTCTCCCCATAAAAAGACAAACCTACTTCACCTTTGAGGAAGAGACCAAATGTGGAAAATTTCAGCTTCAGCTGACTTACAAGCAATGGAAAAAAAGTAAAGACAGAGTTTGCTTAGCAGCCTGAATGTCAGCATTACAGCCCGATGGTTCCACTTATCAGCCTGTATTTCTCCTGAGTTTAATCCCACCTTGAACCTGTTTTGAGGAACTGTTGTGAGGAAGCCTATTCTCTGTTGTCCAGTAGCAGAAATAGACGAAGCCCTCATATGAATCACAAAAGATGCTGCTAAATATTGATACTGATGCTGCAGTGAAATATAAGCTAAAATCTTAACAATCCTGTTTTTTTTTTCCCTCTATCCTGAGTGACACAGTTGATTTGCATTGGTGGGGCACAATTTTTGTTAATAAGGCTCAGTAGCTATTGTAATCATAGTAAGAAAGAAACACCAACAGTAAGAAAAGTAAGTAGGACAAACACCATGGCATGGAAGATATCTGGGAAAAATGTTACTAAATATATTATGGTGATCCACTTACTTTTCCTTGGCCAGTGAGTAATCAACCTCCGTGGATGTGGGATGAAGGAAGGGAAAAGATTGCACATTCTGTTTCTTGGACAAGTAAATTTTTCTAACCACTTCTAATAATTAAAAGTCCCATGCAGAGTCTGAGGTGTGAATCCCACTGTCCTGGCCAAAATCCAACTAGGTTAATTTAGTATCCCAGCCTCATGCCTGCAGTTTCAGCTGTAATCAGTGTTCTTTACTTGCTGTTCTAAAGTATCATATACCATCATCTTTCATAGTTTTTACAGCTACTTTTTTGTATGATAAATGAAGCAATTTTCTGCTAGTCATGCAATCAGGTAGGGAAGGTTTGTAACGTCTTTGAATTCTGTTTGATTGAAAGTTGTAATATTAAATGTAAATCACTTGCAATCAGATAAAAAAAGGAGACTACAAATTGAGCTCTTCTGTTCTTTCTAGATGCCCCTACATGACTTTTATGACCCATAGCAACTAGCTTAGTCATTATTACAAAGAGATTTAATCTGCTGCAGAAAACATCTCCCATGTTTCAAGTATTTCCTGCAACTTTTGCAGTGCTAACTTGTATATCCCTGCTGCAGACAGGAACTAGTTTTGTTAACAAAGAAGGTGACTACAGACAATCTGACTTGGGGCTTATGTGAAATATTACAGCGAGTCTAGCATTTCAAAGCAGGGTTATCAGGGTTCTGTGATGAATCCTAATGTTTGTTTCAAGAAAGCAGGATGGTGAAAAAGCTCTCACTGAGATAATTCAGCGGGGCACCCATAAATATTTTGTCTAGCATGGGTTAGTGAGACTTCTGATATTTATCTTCGATGTACTGATTTCTCAGGAAGTTTTTTCTATAAGGAGTACACTGAGGGAAGGATGTAGAGAGATGATGGAGAAAAAAATGGTATTACATAGAGGGTTTTTTATTACTTCTTTTTTTCTCCCTTCATAGTATTTTGGAAACCTAAAGCTCAAGTCAGTGATACTAAATTATCAAACCAAAGAAGCCCATCCACCCATTCCTAGTAGTATCAGCTCCCCTTGTCTGTACAGAGTTGTTGTATCATACTCTATCCTGGGATAGATTTGACTGCTTTACAGTTCCTACAGCATCAGGATGGCACACTTTCTTGCATGCTCCTCACCACCTCCTTGCTGCTGGAAACACACGTGTCCAGCTTGGCAAGCATCTGTGCTTCTACCTATCAGCTGTGGAGCTGAACCACAGTTATCTGACAGATCTTGACTGTCAGGCTTAAATATTCCCACACCCAATGACTTGAGAAAGAACATGCAGCCCTTTCCCCTCAAATATTTCAGACCATTTCAAGCCAGAGTTGTAGGCAGGAACACAGAATTTGGGTGCTACACACATTAGATTCCATTGTCTTACTGTTAGAAACCAGAATCGGTTCATGGTCTGAGAGTGATTATTTGTAGCTCTCAGAAAGGTGTTTTCAGGGTAGTTGAGTGACTAAATAGGGCTGTAGAACCAGGAGAGCTACTCTTTTCAAGGACAGCAATGTTAGTCCTGTAAGAAATTAAAACTGAGCTTTCTCACTGATCACTCCAAGACACAAAGCTAATCTCTTTGCTCCTTCTTTCCTGAAAGAAGAAAAATTATTGCAGATAAATAAGAGTAATAGCAGAGTAACAAAAATAGCAATGGCTCTTCTGAATTTGGTCAGTGGTCTAAGAAACCAGTCACTCAAGAATAGGATGTTCAAATGCCCTGTTGGCAGGTATAGTGGTTATGCAAAATGATCTAGCTAATTGGGTAGGAGGAAGCTACAGGTGTGAGGTGTGACAAAGATACTAAGGAGGCCGATTTCACCTCCTCTTTATGTACCTGTGTCACTCCAGGAGAAGAACACATTGCTTTTGTTTATGTATAACTTAGTAAACATCTTCTTCATGGTATTCAAGGTCAGTGTGTAGGATTGTGACCTGTCACCGAGGGAAAGACTACATGGACTGGTTGTGAAGGACCACAACAATTTATGAATCCATTTCACACAGCTCCTGATGAGGATCAGTTGGTTGTTGTATATAAGCTGTTCAAAGTGCTGTAAGCAATTAGTATTCACATGGCTTGAGATCCATATGAGACTTCAGAGATGTTAGAATAAAAAGCCCTTAGAAAGTACCATACGGACCATTAGATATAGAGGTCAGTAGCTAATGCCAAGAGAACGGAGTCCAGAGCCCAAGTCTGCAAGAACCTGTACTCCCTCTGTCTTTAGACATTTCAGCATTTCTGCTGTCCTCTCTTCTCTCTCTGCTCACAAAAAAAAAAATTAAAAAAAATCAATTGCTGAGCTAGCAGGGTCCAAAGTGCCTTTTCAGTTTATTTCATTTCAGTGTTCCCTGAGGACACCCATAACATATGGTGAATGGGTTGATCAGAATTCAATGAAAAAAAGTGACTGAGACAGGCTTCGTAATTTATGGAATCTTTTCAAGGTTCAGAGATTTCTGACATGCTGAGGGTCTGAGTGCAAAAGAATTGCTTCTGATTTTCTTTTAAGTTCAGGTTTTAGGGTGACTTGGAGGCAATGCTCTCTGGGAGCATGTTGAAAATGATGGAAGGCAAAGTGTCTCCTGCCAGAGAGGCAGGGAACTTGGAACTTGATCTTGGCAAATCATCCCCTGCCAGGCGAGCTACAGCTTTCTCAGACAGTCTCCCCCAATACAGACAAATATAGGAACAAGACTCTGATTTTGCCTACATTCACGTCACACCTTGCAAAGCAGTGGCACCAAGCCATCTTCTCACACTAGTTTTACCCAAGAGGAATTAATGATAATTAGCCAAGCTCATTACCCATCCCAGAATATATTACTTGTTTCATAAAAAGTCTGGCACACACACCTGTAAAATAAATTTGACAGTACAGTACGGTGAATATATTGGAAATCAATTAAATTTAACATCCTTTAGCACAGACTGAACCGGGCAACATCTTTTCAACACTGCTTAAAGTGCTTTCGGTGAGATGTATACTAAGCAGACAGCAAACGTAATACTTGCAAATACCTCATGTCCCACAGGGTCCAAAACACCAAAGTCAGGGCCTCCATTTCAGATTTGGTATTGTATTTAAATATGATCCCCACACTGTGTGCTGTGTAATCCCCACCCTGTTGCGTTATTGTATCTTCTGCAACAGTACAACACTACAGGAGCTAAACTTTTCTGATGCACCCCATGTCCTTGTGGTGGAAAGATGATCTTCCAGAAAACAGTCTGGGCTGGCTGCCTGTCTGAGGGCCAGACTCTCCATGACTAACTTCAGCCACCTGAGGACTACAGTCTCTGCTTTTTAATGGAGACAGACAGGCTCCTCCAGAGAATGACTTGGAACAACTGAAAAAGGTCTCATTGTATGAGAAGCAGTGTTTATGGTGCAAGGCTGGCTGTGATGGGTGGTGTGTTCATCACACAGTTTTTTACTTCTAGTTCCTACGTGTGTCAGAATAAGACTTGGGCCATCTCTGGGACATACCTCTCTTTCCTCCTGTCTTCCCTGACATGCATCCTATTTCACCAGCTGCAGGAGCACAGGACTCAGCTTAGGAAGCAGAGCTCCTTTCTCAGCTGCCCACCGCCCTCGGTGCTTGAAACCCCAGGCTGGTTGCTGTGCTGTCCCTCCAGGTTAGACTAGGAGGAGGTCCCACAGCCTGTCACTGCAGAGGGGGTTCCTTATGGCTGTGCCAAATGGGGCACCTCTGCTTATCACTGAGGTGTGAAAAGCACCAAGTGGACAGTGAAGGCATAGGGGAGCCCTGCTCTGTAGGGTTTAATTACTTTTACTTTAACCCCAGACTTCTCTTGCCTCTGCAATGTTTGGTAAACACGACCTTTTAGAGAAGGAAAAAACAGATGGCATCCTGCATTAGTGTAACTGCCCGCTCAGCACCCCGGGAAAGAGAAACTTGGCTTCTCAGCAGCAGTCTTTCTGCCACTTCAACTCAGATCTCTTGGCTCCTCATCCCTGAGGCAGGTTTGAACAGCACCGAATTTGCTGACAAAAGCCTGCCGGTGCAATCATGCAGAAGATAGAATTTCACTGCTAAAATGAGATGAATTCAGGGCTGGGAGGCAGCCGAGCCTCTACAAGGCAAGGAAATCTTGCATATCTCCTCAGTCTGTTGCTCTCCTACTCCAGCTACCTGTGAGCTTGGTTGGGGACACAAATCGTGCCATTTATAGTCCTAAACAAGGACTTCTGTGGTCTTTTTCCACCTGTTGTGACAGACCCTGGGTTGGACTGCACCTCTGAGTTCCTTCCAAAGGGATCAGGGTGATTGATTACTGTGTGCCAAGCCACTCTCCATGATATTTGAAAAGCCATGGCAGCCAGGTGAAGTCCCCACTGACTGGAAAAAGGGAAACATTGTACCCATTTTGAAAAAGGGTAGAAAGGAGGACCCTGGGAACTATTGACCTGCCCCAGCCTCCCCTCTGTGCCTGGGAGGATCATGGAACAGATCCTCCTAAAAGCTATGCTAAGGCACATAGAGGACAGAGAGGTGATTTGAGAGAGCCAGCGTGGCTTCACCAGGGGCAAATCCTGCCTGACAAACCTAGTGGCCTTCTATGATGGAGTGTTTACATGAGTGGACAAGGGAAGAGCCACAGATGTCATCTATCTGGACTTCTGTAAGGTCTTTGAGACAGTCCCCCACAACATCCTTCTTTCTAAATTGGAATGGTATGGATTTGATGGGTGGACTGTTCGGTGGATGAGGACTTGGTTGGATGATCACATCCAGAGGGTACTGGTCAATAGCTGAATGTCCAGAGGAAGTGGTGTCCCTCAGGGGTCCATACTGGGACCAGTGCTGTTTAATAACTTCATTAATGACACAGACAGTGGAACTGATTGCACCCTTGGCAAGTTTGCAGATGACACGAAGCTGAGGGGTGGGTTTGACACACCTGAGGGACCTGGACAAGCTTGAGAAGTGGGCCCACGTGAACCTCATGAAGTCTAGCAAAGACAAGTGCAAAGTCCTGCACTTGGGTCAGGGCAATACCCGGTATCAATACAGGCTGAGGGATGAAGGGATTGAGAACAACCCTGAGGAGAAAGACTTGGGCATGTTGGATGAAAAGCTGGACATGAGCTGACAACTTGAGCTCACAGCCCAGAAAGCCAACCATATCCTGGGCTGCAACAAAAGAATTGTGGCCAGCAGGTTGAGGATGGTGGTTCTGCCCCTCTACTCCACTCAGGTGAGACCCAACCTGGAGTACTGCATTCAGCTCTGGAGCCCTCATCACAAGAAAAACATGGACCTGTTGGAGCAGGTCCAGAGGAGGACCACAAAAATGATCAAAGGGCTGGAGGACATCTATGAAAAAAGGTGGAATGAATTGTCTAGCCTGGAGAAGAGCAGGCTCTGTGGAGACCTTATTGTGGCCTTTCAGTACTTAAAGGGAGCTTATAAGAAAGATAGGGACAAACTTTTTAGCAGGGCCTGTTGTGACAGGACAAGGGGTAATGATTTTAAAATAAAAGAGAATAGATTTAGACTAGATATAAGAAAAAAAAAAAATCTTTATCCTGAGGGTGGTGAAACATCGGAACAAATTTCCCAGAGAGGTGGTAGATGCCCCATCCCTGGAAACATTCAATGTCAGGTTGGATATGGCTCTGAGCAACCTGATCTAGTTGAAGATGTTCCTGTTTATTGTGGGAGGGTTGGACTAGATGACCTTTAAGGTCTTTTCCAACCCAAACTATTCTATGATTTTATGAAGGCAATAAGTGAGCTGCTTCACAGGAAGATCTTTGTGTAACCCAGAAAAATTTTGTTTCTGTTATCAAGTATGTCAGTTATTTTGTCTCTTGTGATCACTGCAGTGCAGTAGAAGGCCATGGCTTGTGTCAAACCAAGGAAAAGGAAGACTAGTCCTTATCACCATAAGGAGTAACATAGCCTCAAATCACCATCCTCAGTACAGTTCAAACAGCTTTAGAAAATCAGACATGATGTAGATTTTAGCTCTGCCAGTGTGTTCAGATCTAGGGGTTTGGGTTTTCCTATGGCTGAAGACAAAGACAGAAAGAGCATGGTTAGTGTTCCTTCCTCCTTTCCCCCATCTAGTAACCATCTCCCCAGCCTTGTGCAACACGTACAAAGCTCTACATTTCCAAGTTCTAACCTATTTTGTCACTGCTGCTTTACTCACACTCTGATCCACTTCATGTCACTTATCTTCCCTGAGGCATTATTCCCTTTTCTTCTTTCTTCCTTCCCATTTGGAAAACAGGATGACTTAGCAGGTTCAACATTTGGTCATACAAGCTCAGATTCCCCTAGGACCACTTAAAATTTTCTTCCCTATGAGGGATGAAGACAATTCCCATCCCTATACTTTGTACTCGGACATGGACCTCTTGGGGCAAGATCATTAAGAAAACCAGGAGTTTTGGCTTGCACAACCAATCCTACTGTGCTGTTTAGCACAAATATGGTTGCATTGGCATTATGCCAATGGACTGCACCGAAGTCAATGAAGGATCTAGCCCAATATGCTATATTTTAAGACAATTTGTAACATCCTTGTCAGATCAAATTATGGTGTAACAGCCCAGCAATACTTTTCACAATCAAATTGTGCACCAGCTATTTTTTGTGCATCTTGACCTACCACTCTCATGTTAGTGTCTTCTGGGAAATTACAGGCATCTGCTATATTTCACCAGTCACCCCAGAAGACATATGGAAAAAGAGAACCAGCAATGTGTATGTAGGGTAGTTTATCCCCATCTTCCCTTTTCCCCCAAAAACTGGATTGAGATTGCAGTCAATCCAGATACATAGGCAATAATGACAACATCATAACCTGTTTACAGGAAAGCAGCAACATACCAGTGTGGGACATGACAAAGATGATATATGGTTCTAGTTACTAGGCGCATACAGTTCCTGGTGGGATGACAGTAAAATCTGTATGTGGAAAGAACCAAAGTGTCAATGAGAGATGGTTAAAAGTTTGTAGAACACACTTTCTGGTGCAGCCAGAGTTAGGTTACTCAGTCTCAAAAGACAAATCTCACTGAACTCAGCTTCTGTTTATGTCTTGATGCTTTTCCTCATGTGATGTTTCCTCACAGAAGATAGAGCCGTCTCCAGCTCTTCTGCAGTTTTTGAAAAAGCCAGGTAACAGTCCCACAAATCTCACAAATATTTTACACTGTTTCCCTCAGCTATCTAGCTTTTTCCAGAACCCATACAGAGAGGTCTGAACAGCTGTACAATGTGCTCCTCTTCAGCATCACAGACTCTACAGTTCTTCCTGTAATGTATGAAAGCCTGCGAGGGCCACACGCAGAAGAAGGAACTCTGGAGCATATACATGTTTTTCCGAAGGAAGAGCTTATTGTATTTGAGCACAGAGCTTGCCCCATGGGGATGGTCAAAAGATGAACATGGGCATAGGAGTGAGTTAGTGTTCCAGAACACAGAAAAGATAAAAGCCCTTTAGATCAACATCACATTGCAAGAAAATGTACAGTAAAAGGTCACAGGTTCATTGCTGTCACTGCCAAATAATACTGTCATGAACAGGAATATTCCAGCCAAGGGACATGCTCATTCATCTCATGTTTATGTGTTCTTATTCCCTTCAGTTTCTTTAATTTACACTATTTTTTAACTTCCTGCTTTTCCTGCTCCTTCTCTCCTGTCATTCTCCTTCTCTGCAGGGCATATTTGCCATCCATTTTCCTTACAGTAGCACTGTTATCTTTGTTGGGGTGAGTCTGTCTCCCTTTTTTTTTTAATCAATAGCCCTTTTTTCCATCTCTTTGCCTTGTCTCTCTCAGCCTTGTAAGGCATGAACAAGTGTGTGGACAGAGGGTCCACAAAAACCACCTCTTGAGTTCAACAGAACACACCTTAGCGTACAAAAGGTTTGGAACGGCCCAATTTTGCAGGTGGCTGCATCTTGACTGATGCAGATCAGGTCAGATGATATCAGTAGAGGATTAGAATGTATGGCGTGAGCTCCACCACAGTCCATCTGCTATTACTTCATCAACCGTCTGTGCCCATTTTTCAGTGCTAGATACAAGACTATTTCCAAAGCTGTCATAGCCTCTTCTCATGCATCTCTGTGGCATTATCATACAGAAAACACAGGATACAGCAGATGTTTATGTTGCATTCCACTGGTACCAAAATGTTGCTGTGTTATGGACAGGGAATTCTTTGAAATACAGGAGAGAGAACATGAGGATCATCTGCAAGCCATAAGTGAATCACCTAATATTAAAGCAACTAACTGATCTCAATAGGTGTTGAAGTAGCTCGCAACTGTAAGGTTGGCTATGATTGATTCTCTTTCACTGTCATTGCTGCTGCTGCTGCAGCCCAAGAAATGGCAAGTGCTGTCACATGTGCGAGAAAAGTACCTGAATCTAAGTCCAAATTCCTCTAGTGCAGGACCCACGTAAGCAACAGAAATACCAGGAGAAAAGGAAGGACTGGAAGAACATGTGGCCCGTCAAGGCTGGATACAGTTTCAGGCTCTCAGGAAACGTGTCAGATGGATATCTTTGCAGTTTCAAAAAAGGTTATTTCAGATGGGTTTTCTTTGATTTCTCTCCTGCTGTCTTCCTCCTTCCCGAAGAAAGGTGTTGATAGAGGCAAAGCAAGCAACCAGTATGACAGGGAGACTCCAGTTTCTGCCAAAGATTTTTTATTCTTGTTGAAGAGCCCATCTATTCCTCACTTCATTTCCCCACCCTCACATTCTCCAAACTTGCCTGGAAGTGGCTGCACCAGCTGTTGGAGAGAAGGAGCAGGAGCCTGTGTGGGAGATAGTGCCAAAATGTCCTGGTGGATCTCCTTTACAGGACTGAGACGCTGCATCTGAAACTCACCTCCTGTTTCTTTTGATGATTCCAGAAAGAGACATTCCTCCCAGGTCATAGTACCAGAAGAATTGCCAACTATACCTCCCTGTAAGAGATTCCCAAGGTTGTTGGTAACTATGATGTTAAGAATGTTCTCTAAAACATTTTTTGCTTACAATTGTGTTTCTCTATTTCCCCCAAATCTACATGCACTAAGTACCTTAGTGGTTCTGGACCTAGGCTTCTGCAAAGCAATTAAAGCTACTAGTCCCGACTGTACAAAACGCCCATAAAAAGTGAGGAATCTACTCACTCCCAAGTTGAGGAAGAGTTCAAATTTGGGTCTAGACATTATTTCTCACCGACATCTCTCTGTCAGACTAAAATCAAAATGCTGACAGCTGTGATCCTGGGGAATATTTGTGTGAACTTTGCTGACCCATCCCTGCCTGTTTGCAGCATCCTCGCAACCTCCAATCATAATATCCTGAACAAGATTATTAAGTCTACAGGGCAGAAAGAATAAGAAGTAGATGACCTGTTAAGATGCAGAAAAAATCCTCTCTTCATGCCTGTGACCTCAATAAGGAAAAGAAATGAGAAAAGAAGCACAAACAAGATGTGCTAACAAAGCAGAAATGCTGCTCAAACCTCTCCTGTGTATTTAAAAAAAAAAAAAAAAGTGCTGTGGAGAACTTTAGCAGAAATTAAAGAAGTCAGGCTGAAGAGTTTTGTATATGAAGTCATTTGTCCTGAGAACACACAAGGCACAGACCATGAGTGCAGAGGCTTCCTTTGCACTGGCGTGTTCAGGTGCTGTAAGCCTGACCTGGAATGCTCTCGATTAAGAACCAGAGAAGAACTCAGCCTCCATGGTCCACTAATTGTAGGAGCTTGCACTTGACAACACCAGCTGGGAGCCAATTAGTCAGAGTTGTTATGATGTTTTGTGTGGTGAGTTATAGATCTGATTTGATACAGACTAGAATCTTTATCATGTTTCACACCTGGGCCAGAGCCACTGCATATACCTCTGAGCTGAGAGGAAGCGCTAACCTCCAGATTATAAGTTCAATATCCTGCTAGCAATCCTAAGCCAGAAAGGCTAATTTCCCATTTCATGAACTAGACTTGTATTCCTTCTGTCAGGCAATGTCAGTTTTTTACAATTTCAGACGAAATGATGGGTAGCTCAGTTGTTTTTCTGTAATGCTTACAGAGTGATGGATACTGGTGGAAAATCATCCTTCCTCACCTGTTTTATATCAAGATGCTTCAGTGGTAACTAAAAGGAGAATTGACTTGGAGAGTGGTTCAGTTCTTATCAGCTTCACGGGCCTCAGTCTTTAAGCGGTATTGCATTCCCAATCCAAAGAAAGTCTTGTGGATTTCTCAGGAGGATCTAACTGTTAGAGGACCTAGAGTGACCCAAGGGCAAAATGAGAGCTCTGCTGGGAGGAAAGATGCTCCTGGGCTATAGAAGTGGGAAACCACAGAGGGACATGATGCTGTGACTGTGCAGTGGATAATACCTATGGTTCTTCCGTGCCAGTGCCTCCTGTCGTGACTTTATAGGACAATGTACAAACACGTGTTCAGTGAACACAGAGAGTTCAGGTAAAAAAGACATGAAGAGTCAGAGACAGCAGATCTCCAGAAGTAAATGAAATCGGATTTTTTTTTAATCCATGTGATGCTTAGGGTCTAGCACACTCTTATGCAGCTCAGAGAGTTGGGAAGAAAGATGTTTGAAGGCTTGATTTCAAAGAACTCTCTAAAATCTGTCCATTCACTTTTCACCCTCCCACACGTAAAAATGGAGCAAGAAGCACAAAGGACTCCTTCCAGCAAGAACACATATTTCCATGTGAGTACTTTGGTAAATTGAAGTGGGACAAGAGGGAATTTCACCAGAACTACAAGGAAGGCTGGCTTGGAGATGTAGCCGGTGACTTACATGTCTCCTTACCACTAATTGGTGCTGTAGTGCCAGGCAGTAACCAATCTGTGACAGTGACTATTCCAGCAGGCACTTTAGAAATGAGTACACAGCTGTTTGAAGTCGAAACTATATTGAGTTACAATTTAATTGGTCTGAAATCATGAAGTAAATGCTTGCCAGTTGTACTAATCATGTTTCAACCCTGATCTAGGCAGCAGTCTCCCTACTGGAAAGGGATGAAATATTATAGGAAATACTATCTGAAAATATGAGCAGATCTTGCCCAAATTTTCCATGGATGTTTCCATGGATGTTTCATACTCTAGCCCTTCTGCTTGGTACTTCCTGAAGACTCTGTTTAGATCTACAAACTCTCCTCCTTCTAGGACTCCTGGTCTACTTTGCCTTAAAAGCAGGTCAGGTCTCATCTGCACTTCTTCCAGATAGGAAGGACCTTCTCTCTCCCACAGATGTCGGTGGAACATCTCCCCTTCCCAAAGAGCTATCTGGCATCTGATACTGTCATAATGTATCCAGATCCCGTACAATCTCCTCTGTGACATGATCCTTCAGCCCTCCAGTGCTATCCCCATGTCCATTGCCAAAGTGGACCTGTCCCAAGTGCTTGAAGTTTTATGTAGAACTTTTCCCATCACTGGAGCAGAGGTGATTTTAGGCTGATTTCCTATTCAGCACCTCAGGCGAGCCAGAGGCGGGCTCCAAAAAGCCTATGAAAGGCAACTGAATGAATATACTGATCCCTCCAATTTTGACTCCATCATTTCCTCTCATTACTCTAATAGAAACAAATCTTTCTCATCTCAGCCCTATTACCTCACACAAAGGAAAATGGTATGTAATCCTGTTAGAGCTGGGCTGCTGCTGGACACATTTTAAGGTCATTGTTCTGGGATGCCAGTCTCCACTGTGAGAGACTGGGAGAAGTGGGAAATGCAATTACGAGGCTATTCAAATCCCTAGAATGAAATGATGCTGTTAACAGGCAGAAGCCAGCAAGAAAAAGAGCAGTTGCTTTATGAAATTATAGGGTTTGGCTAAATCAGAGTCTAATCAGCACCTCAGTAAAGGAGCAGGGTTAGCTCCTACTGCCATCCATGGAGTCTCCTCATTCCCTTTAACCTGATCTTTGGCATCCTCAGTGGAAGCTCAACCTGCAAGATGGGTTATGATCATGAAACCAGTGGTTTACAAGTCCAATGGTGGTCCATGTCCACGTTTTACACTGTACTTTGAAATGGGGAAGCCCCAAGAGTTCAGCAACAGGAATCTGTCTGCTGCTGCCATCACCTTATACTGTATTTGGGCTCTGAGCTTCTTGGGGGCAGATTGTATGATCAAATCTGTCTCCTAATCTTCATGGCCTATGGCACCAGTCGTGCTGATTGCTGGTGCAACCCAGCTAAGCAGCCAGGTGGGGAATTTGCATTGTTAAACTCATGGAGATGTAACCCCCACAAGAAATTCACATGCTGGAGGAGAGAAAGGAGCTAGTGCTGCTTGTGGCAGTCAGTGAAGCAAAGCAGAGCAATACGAGTGGGACTGATCACAACCGCCTCGTAGAGCTGGCTTCTGTTGGGTGGTTAGACACTGACATTTTCCTAATCATTCCCACCCAAGTGAAGCCAAGGGATTTTTAGCCAGACGGGTAGTTAAAGAAAGAGTCAGAAATCTTGCAGGACAAACTTTAGGGAAGACCACACAAAAACGACAGTGACTATCACAAACCACAAGCAGAGACAAACTTTTTTCCCAGGCTGTTCCTGCCAGCCAGCCTCCTGTTGTTATGCCCTCTCTTTCCTTCTCCTTCTGCCCCACACTTGAGCTGTATGGCTGCTGTTGTTGGTCTCTCATCCAGTCAGGCAGTTACTCTTCCTACTGCCTTGAAGCCCCTCTTCACCTTCCCTGCTGTGTCACCCTCCTCCTGCCAATGTTCCCTCAGTCTTCCAAAGGACTTCTGTCCTGCAAGACTGCTGAAAGCAGGACTATTCTTGCAGGTCCCAGAAGGTAGTTATGTCGTCTGAGGTAAGGTTCCTGGTAGAGAAGGAGAAAGCAGCCGATCGCCACTGGAGTCTCCAAGTCCCTTGAAGAGACGAGAGTCACTTCCCTGTTTATGCTCTTTATTAGTCCCTATTCTCTTTAATCGGCTTAGACTGATGAGCCGAGGCAGTGGTAGGGATCAGCCAGGCTGTTTAATTAAAGGATTGCAGCTCAGCCCTGCAGTTTGGGGGTTTGAGTAAATGAGCTGCAAGTACATTATTTAATCTGCTGCACAGAGAGGAGTTGGGGCATTAATGAAGCAAACTCTAATTAAAACTAGACGGCTGATGGTTATTAGTGGCATCAGTTCTGACAGGATTTATCTCATTTAGGGAAATGCCTGATCATGGATGGGGAAAAGAAAGAATAAACCCAAGTTGGTTTATCAAATTCACCACAGCATCACTTGTGGCTGGCTGTCCATTCAGCAGGGCTCAGGAAAGCTACATAGGGAGACCCTGTATCTCAGGCTGTCCCGCCAGGAGCCCTGATGAGCTTATTTAAGGGATATGCCTTGCTCACCCAGGAACTGATTGCCTATTCAGGCTGTCTGACCCACATATTTCAGTCTTGATTGACTTTTGTTCTGCCTTGGTTCAATGGGGCGCCTGTTCATGATTTGAGCAGGGTGACACGCTCTGTAAATGATCTTACAAGCTCCTCTCAGCAGCATATTGTGCCATTCCAGAGAAGCATAGTTATCAGCTATAGACACCAGTTCCACAGTGACCTGTGTTCTTCCCTCTGCCATTTTTCTGCTCTCCTCACTGCATTGTATACATAACTTCAGATATGAAGGAAGCCCATGGCTGCCTGCAGGACCTGGAAGAGGCTAGGAAGTGTTTTCTGGCCAGCATGAAGTTGACCAGTGAGTTTAATAGTCTTGCCTGTGCTCTGCCTTTCTTCTGGAACAGTGTTTGAAGTAGGGATGCTTTTCTTGCCTGAGTCACATAGACAGATCACATAGAAAAGTTTCTCTGTTTCTAAAAGCAAAAATTCTGCATGCCTGTTTCTCACTTTCAAATGGTCGCGGTGCCTTCAACCATCTCTGTCTCTACACAGAATATTTTGTCACACAGAGACAGAGTCAGAACTGCTATTAGGGTCTGGGGGACAATAGAAATGGAGAGAAGAAGGGAAAACCTTGGGAAAAAAGTAAGGAAAGAAGGAGTTCTGCAGAGTGGGACAAGCTACAAAAGACATAAAATGGATAGGTATAGATCAGAATGAGAATCCCCTTAACTGGAAAACCAGATGCAACATGCTGTAGCGGTCATTGTCATTCATCCTCACTTCTGATTTCCTGGCTCAGACTCCTCTTTAGGTGCAACTGGCCAAAGTTGCTAAATTACTGGACCAAATGATTGCTTCCTCTTCAATTTATCTGTCAAACCCTGGGTGAGAAATTTGGTGGTTCCCAGCACAACAAGGCAGGCAAACTCAGGCTCAAAGGATGGGTAGGGCCTTTGGGAGTCACTGGGACAAAAGGAAGGCCTGAAGCATGAGCATGACAAAAACGACACTAAAGTGTCTTCACAGTAGGAGTGACAGCCTTGTAAGACATAAAAACGCTAGAAACTAAGGAAACTGATCAGAAATGAGATGGAGGCTGGGACAAGAAGGGGACAAGGTCAAGGATAACGGTATGAAGACAGAACACTATGGCAAACTTTAGCCTTGGTTCAGACAAAATAGAGCATGTAACCAAAACTCTGTCTCTCCAGAAATGCAAGGGAGATGTTGCTGTCCCTACCACAGAAACGTCTGCTCTCTCCTCCTCTTCCTTGACAGCATCTCCCCATCTGCCACAGAGGTGAAACTGCAGATGTCCCACAGAGCTGTCATGAAATTTTTATGCATGATTCAAAGCCCTTAGCACAGACATCATGGGGATTAACCCCTCCATCTTCATACATGGGTGGGTAGAAGGGATCCTGCTTCTTTACCCTGTTGTCTCCAAGTGTGGCTGAACCCTACTTTTGAACATGAACACACACACATCCCTGTTCTCTTCACAGTTGTTCAGCACTCACATTATTTCTTGGAAGGAAATCAGAAATCATGGTTTGCTCCAGTGAGCAGAACAAATAAGAGAAATACCATTTAAAAAATCTGTACCCTCACTACTGCAATTCAGGTGCCCAATCCTGTCCAGAGCCCTCCCTCGTAACTTGGGATTCTTATACAGATGCCAAAGGTTAGATGTAAAATTCTAGCTGTGCAATGAGTGAAACCTTTAAAGAGAAACCCGTTTGCTGTTGATAGAAGAGTGATAAGGCATGAGGAAAAGGAGTAGGTCTGTGAGATGAAGGTGTAAGAAGTTGTGAGATAAGAAGGACATGGCAAGAACAGAGGGACAAGGCTGAGCATGGAAGCTATATGCTGTATGTACATCTCAAGTATTTCTGAAACTCTTTGGACCCCTTGGTCTTGTCACTGATGTCATTCACTGATGAGGGAGAGCTATGACAGTTGCTGGTATACCCACACCTGGCTGCACTGTATACAAGCTGGTAATAGCTAATAGTACCTGTTTATAATTGTCCTTTATTGGCAAGCTCAGAGCTTTTCAACAGATGTAAAACTGCACACACACACCCTGTCTCAGGGTGTGAGACCGAACCTTGAGTTTGTTTGGTGACTTTTGCTGTAGCTTAAAGGTTATGGGTCTAAACTGGTGTGTGTCCAGGCACCCAATAATGTGGGGTAACTAATTTGAAGGACAAGAGTGAAGCACGTGTATGTTGGTGTCAGAGTGATGCAGAAAGGTAAGAGAAGGTACAAGAGTGAATGTGGGTTGATAGAAGTAGATGTTTGAAGAGAGGCTAAAAATATGGTTTTGGAGGTGCATGGGTGTGCATGAGTGGAGTCCAGAATGGGTTTGTGAGCAATTACATAACAGTATTCACAGTAATCTTTGGGAGGGAAGAGACAGACAGCAGTTCTGGGGATATGGGACATAAGGGAGGCTGTGGGAGGATGGGTGTGTATAATATGTGAGTTTTGTCTGGGTCAGAAAGACTAATGACAGATAAAAAGGAAGTAGGGGATGGAAAAGAAAAGGTCTTGCTGGCAGCAATTTCCCACCTTGGTGAGGAGTCCGGAGTTGAAGGCTTCTGCTCTGCATCAGCTGCTGGGCAACAGAACTGGTGTAAAACAGTTTCATTCCTGTAAGAAAAAAAAACACAAACAAACCATAACAGGTCAGTGTTCAGCTGACTCAGCAGAATATTCAAGGGAACATGCCTTTCTCAGGGCTGTTCCAAGGGGACAGTGATGCTGAAACAGAAATCCGATTACTACATGAATGCTTTGCACTCCAAGGTGGTGGGGAGCAGGGGAGAAGGGGGCTGACAATTCTGTTCCCATACCTCACCTGTACTGCTGCTGTTGTCACGTTCAAGAGAATGGGGCAAAAGCACCCAAATAAAAAGCCTTCCTTCTATCAGTATCTGCCTCATGAATCCATACAACTCATGAAAAACAGTTTTGCCTGTCTCTAACTTTTATTTTTTGGAGGAGAGAAACATATGTGTTTATATATGTTTCCTTAGGTATGTTTCCTATGCACTGTAATGCAAAGAAGTTGATTTTTGTCGACAGTGCCAAATTAACTCTGCAGATATTTCTCCTGAAACCTCTCTAGAGCACAGAGATGGCCTCAGCATATCAGCACTGGGCATTACCAGATATAGTAGCAGAAAACTTACAGGACAAGCACAAGTAGAGGAGCTGAGATCATGACGAGAGGAAGAGATGACAGCAAAGGAAAGTAAAACTATAAGAAGTAACAAACCTGAACAAAACACGAAAATAAAACACTAAAAATGTGTTTATTAGATAAGAAAGGCAAAATAATTCATCCGAAGGAATAAATTCTAGACTAAACTTCCAAGACTGCTTACTAGTCTTGAGTGACCTGTTCTTGGGTCCCTTGCCTGGAAACATTTGCAAGAAGCCTGGTATTCAAGGGTGTTGGGCACATAACACAGTGTTGGAACCCAGTAAGAGCTGCTCAGCGTCTCTGAAAACGAGATCCTTTTAAGATCCCTGCAGGGAGGCCCTTGAGGTGTCTCAGGCAGCACAAATCAACAACCAATTTTAAACACAATAACCTTCATCAATGAAAAGGAGCAACTAAAAAGAGACACAGTGTCAAGGTGGGGAAGTAATAGGGGAATGGAAAAGAAAATTAGAAGAGGAGAAGAAAAGCAGGGCAGATAAACCAGGCTGAATACTCACATGACATAAACTCACCCTGTCTCCAAGTCAGTAGAACAGCACTTACAGCTCTCTTCTCAGTGCTACTGCAGAGACTCAGGGCTCAAATGGGGTCATCTCCTTTTAAAAATATTTTTTCAGCTTCTAACCCAGACATAAGCTGTAAAGCTAAGTCTCCTGGTTTGTCATGGAGTCTCAGATTCTTCCAAAGACCCTGCCACAGTTTCCTTCACTGAAATGGGAACCCTATCACCTTTGTCTTTCTCAAAATCTGTCAGACATGGCCACAAAGATAGCTAAATTACAGACAATGATGATAATGTTCTCAGCCACCACCAGGCCTCCCAACTAGCTTAATAGAACAAACTGCTTAGTTCTGCTTCCTCGGCTTCCAATGCATTCTCAGAAGGAATCTTTCCTTAGAAATAACAGGATTGGCAGGAGCAACACAGCACAGGGAAGATGAAAGTGTTAGCTTTTATCTCACTGACCTCTGCCCATGCCCTCCATCCCTGCCTATGACATGCAACCTGCTGGAAAAGAGAGGACATATTTATCTGACATAAACTTCATCTCTTGGCCTTCCATTTCGGTAACTACCCAGCTCACATACCTTCTCTTCTGCCAGCCTGGTTATTGCTGGCTTTCACTACGCTGTTTGTAATTTAAACTTCTCATGTGGCAAGTACCTACCTGACTGCTGTGTCCATAAATTACTTGTGTTGTCTTTATACTAAAGCAAGTGGTGGGAAATCATTTGAGTCTATGTTCAAGCAGCCTCACACAAATACTCCGGCTCCTACATCTTGTCACTCTGCTTCCAGCTAGAATCCATCAGGAATTTTCTGATAAAATTTTCGTTTTGCATAAAAACACTGATTCATCAGATTCAACTGGTGAAATCATCTTGGGCTTGACAAAGATTTTTCAAATTACCTGGCTTTCCTGGCAGGCTGCTGGAGGGCCATGCCTCCACATCCCACATTGCTAGTGCAGTCATGCAATACAAGTAGTGCCTTGGAGAGAGGCCATCTGGTTTTCCACTCTACATTTTTATTCTGCCTAACTCCCAAAACAGCAATTCCAGGAGCTGGCTAGCTCAAGAGGTGTGGAGCACCTCCACCAAGGCAGTCATCTCTGCAGAGCTGCCCTGGAGTCACAGACATCGCCAGCTGCAGTGTGGAAATGTACGAGGCACTTAGCTGATTCAGCAACAGCTGGAATTCATTCTGAAGAGCATGACTGGTTTCAGACATATATTATATATTGGCATTTCTTACTAAATTTCATCTCTACAGGTAGCATTGGGAAAACAAAGGCCTACTTCCAGATGGAAGTAACAACATATTTTGAAATCATAGAATCATTTAGGTTGGAAAGGACCCTTAAGATCATTGAGTCCAGCCATTAACTTAACACTGCCAAGCCCACCACTAAACCATGTTCCTAAGCACCACATCTAGACATCTTTTAAATACCTCCAGAGGTGGTGACTCCCTGGGCAAACTATTCCAATGCTTTACAATCCTTTCAGTGAAGAAATTTTTCCTATACCCAATGTAAACTTGCCCTGGCACATTGCCTGTCATTTGTGAGAAGACACCAACCCCCACCTCGCTATAACCTCCTTTCAGGTAGCTGTAGAGAGTGATAAGGTCTCCCCTCAGCCTCCTTTTCTCCAGGCTAAACAACCCCAGTTTCCTCAGCTGCTTCCTTAGAAGCAGCTTCTTCTTGTTCTCTAGACCCTTCACCAACTTCCAAATGGTATCTTCCAAGAAATGGACACTCTAAATTTCAGCTATTTCTAGTCTCAACACTTCCCTAAATAAACTATACTGTCCTCTGTTTTTATTGGAAAAGCAGATGCACCATTCCAATTCCTAATTACACACGAAGAAAGCAAACAGGGAGGGGGGAAAAAAAAAAACATACAAGAAAAAGAGAAAGGACCAAGGACAGACAAAAAAATGAGAAATAGAAAAATGACTTGTTAGTTGAGTACGAGGATAGAAACACAGACGAAAGTAAAGGGGAAACAGGGAAAGTAAGAGTGGTGTGAAGTTACAGGACTTTAAGCTCAGTCTCCTGTGGGCGTTTTAAGAAAAAACATCTCACAGATACTCTTCAGAGAATCAGTATGCTCTGAGCCCTGCGGCTGCACAGTCAGCTGTTGGCTCTAGTTTTCATGATTTCTCTCATGTGTTTAACCTTTGGTATTTTCTGCCCAAACCAGAGTCCTCCTGAACCTCTCGGATCCTGAGATGTCTGGAGGAGTTGTGCACCGTATATACCACTACCATAGGCAGAAATCTTCCACTAAGCCATTTGGGATCCTTGACTCCCCCTCTCAGGGCCATGACTTCCATGGAGAAGCCACTGGGGAGGTGATGAAGAGCAGGTACCCCCTGATAGAGCTAAATATATGAGGCGCAAATGGGTATTCCAAGACTATGCTGAAAGCTCTTCTCCTGACTCAGGGAAGGGAAGCATATTTTGTTACTCCTATTAAATCTGAGTTCCCCAAATGCCTACAAGCAGTTGGAGCTCTGGGTCTATTTACATTCTTCTTTTAAAGCTTCCTTCTCTTTCTCCTTTGTAGTACCCAGGCACACATCACAGGAACAGGTTTTTACCTTGGAGTCTATCCCTGCTCATTTTCCTCTTTCATTCCATCTCTTGATCCTGCATATATCTGATATTTTGCAAATCCCTGTCCTCGCCTTTGTAGCACGGCATGCAAAGCGTAGACAGGGGCTGGGAAAGGAAGGGTTAGCTTGCTATGGAAGAAGTGGACCTGTTCCCACCCTGAAGAGGCTGTATTAATTGCCATCTGGACAAAGCAGCTCTCCTCTAAGTGCAAAAGGCAAGCGTCCCAGGGCTTTACTATCACTTCTAAGCCTGAAGTAAGTGCTCTAGGAAAACAGCTGTCTTCTTAATGTGTGATGTGTTCAGGTAAGATGTTGGTTTTGTTGCTGTGATTCAAGAGGGTCTGCCAGGCTTGTAATGGCTGTTGGTTACCTGTATTTCATTCCCTTTTGGTGTTGTGAACCTTTGTAGCTTTAAAGTGAGTCTTGAGATATTTAGTATCTGTCTGAAGTCAGTGTAAGACTTTTGATGGTGGGTTTCATTTCTTTTCTGCACTTTCTTTTAATTTTGTTTTTTAAACAAGTCTTACTTCAAAAGTCAGATAGGCTACATTAAACTTGAATGTGCAACCTCTGATGAGTTAAACACCAGAAAGCATAAGGTCCTTTTTACCTTTGAAAAACAGGGAGGAAGGTCACGTGTCTTCAGTCCACTGACAGTTGATTCAGATTCATTACTTTGGGGTGCTGATCTGTATTATTTTTGTTTTGTTTTTAAATACTCCAAATAGGTGGTAATGGACTACCAATTAAAAGGGTAGGTCCAGGGCTTGCTTTTTTGCCTCTCCATCTCTTCTTCTATTTTCTCTACCTTGCCTTCCTCAGACTCACAAACCATCACAGAAATTGCAGCTAAACAATGTTGTGGGCAGATCAGGTAGATGATTGGGAAGAGAGATAATTTATCCTGTCTATCAGGATACTATTGAAGTGTTCTGTTTCCAACCTGTTGCTTTAAAACCAGACACATTATTATCTCTTGGGCTGCACCCCAATGAAAGCTTGTAAGGGAAAAGCCAAAAAGAAGAAAAGGTTTTCTGGGTGAGCGAAGAGGAGTTGTGTGGTACAGAAGAGGAAGAGGCTAACAGTGAGGGGACGGCATGCTGAAGCCTATTGAGGTAAATGTTGCCAGCAGCATGTGAGTTGTGTGTGAAGGAACCGCAGAGGACAAGGTCAAGCATAGATGCAAAAGGAGGACTGGGAACAGCCTAAGCCTGTCACTGCCTTGCTCTGTCTAGCTGGGACGCATGCTCTGGAGGCAAGGATTTGACAGTCCCGACCTGTCTTAAATACAGAGAAAGCTGTGCTTGGCCCAGAAGTAACCCATGCTGTCAATTGAAACATTAGCCCCCTCTCCTCTGAGAGAAAACAACTGACTGAATTTTATTCAGTTGTCTTTAACATTGCTCCTGACAAGAGGTATCCTCCAGCCAGCTGCCTGCAGCCTCAATGCAGGTATCTTTGAATGAACTGTCCGGCCACAGCAATTTCTCTTCTGTGATGAACTTTAGAGAGGCCTGTGTCACACTTCCTGGCTAGCACAAGCTGTCTAATCAGCTCAGGACTTACCTCTACCCTTCCGGCTTCTCAGAAAGTTAGACTGTGCTGCAAAGGGGCAGCCTGACTTGTGCTGCCTCGGTCTTTACAGCTACGGATCCCAAGGAGCTAAGTCTCTTTTCTCTTAAAAGCTGGCGTTGTAGAGAGTACAAGAGTTGAATTCCAAAAACTGAAAGTCTCTGTAGCTACCAACATTGCATATCACAGAGCCAAAGGAGTGCAAACTTTCCTAAAATTGCCTTGATGCTGTATCTTCCTTTGTGACAAGTGCCTGGGGCCTTATCTTCCTTCAGTGTTGTTGTCCATCCCAAGCATCAATGCCCACTAGTTTAGCACTGATGACAGCTGTCCTGAAATAGAGATGCCCGTCTGCTGAGAGCTCTGTTACGGTAAACAAGTCTAACCCCTTTTTCCTCTTCTTCTGCCCCTCAAAAAAGCAACCCCCCAACCCAGACAGCTTAAGGAAAACAGTGGTGCTCCCTGCTCTCAGCAATCAACTTTAATTAAACAAATACCCAGTGTGGCCTGTTCCCATATATAAAGAGCAGCTCTGTGTTTTTCTGCATGAATAATTTTAGACTACAAGAAATGCCAAAACAAGACAGAATGAAAATTGCTCTCACTGTGAGTACACAGAGCATACTCCCCTCTAGCATGTTGCATCACCCCTGCATCCCACCATGGCTGCTGCCCTGGTCAGTTATGTAGGATAGCTGGCATGGCCCCTTCTGCAAGAAAAATTAAGATCACTGGGTCCTCCAACTGCCTGTACTTGCTTAACCTCTATAGTCTGGTAAATTGGGTCCTACTGGCCTGCATATTCAGTAGCCTTGCTCTTGGCCCAGGAGCACACCAGTTCTTAGAAATCTGACCATGCTAAAAGGCAAATGGTGATCCCTTAAGCAATGTTCTATGAGTAAATAACTAGTCCGACCCACATAGCCTTTCTGTTTCTCTTTAAAAATCCACATTTTGAAGAAATGCTAGAGGCTTTGACCAAAAGTCATTGTTTGTAGTGCTGGGTGTCTCAGCTTTCTGGAGTCTTTTGCTATTTGTCTCTATCTTGCATTTTTTTTTTGGATAGCTGCCAACAGAACAGATGGAGTCACAGAAAATCGTGGCCTAGAAGGGGAAGATTAAAGACAGAAAGAGTCAAAGGAGAACTCAATTAATCTCAGATGAAGTTTTACTGGCTGTTATCTTTTCTAAGACGAGGACTGGAGAACCACAAAGAGGTTCTATTTAGCAATGCTAAGTTTACAAAAGGACAGTTGCACAGTCTTCTGGCTCACCCAAAATGTGTAGCTCAGTGCTACCTCTACTTACCAACTGAGCTGTGACACAACCTAGCTAAGGTTAGCTGCAGGTCTTACTTCTTCTATCATCTCCCTCCTGAGCTAGATCTATTTCTGACTCCAGTCAACCTGGAACTGACAGTTGAGGTGAGATCTGAAAGAGGCAGTGTTTCCAAAAGAGTGCCTTCGAGCAACTTGCTGTTTCTCCCTCTGTTCTTCACTCTTCACTCCAAAACACCCTTGCTGAAACTTCCTAGCAGTCTTAATTACTTATCTTGATTGTAGGTCATTAGACCAGTGTTTTGAAGGGAGTTGAGTATGGGCAGATTTTATGTTTCAGGGAAATTATTAGTTACATATATATATTACATGATTAAAAAATAAATTCAAGGTTCTTAAACTCCTTGTAATTCTGATGGTCTACTCAATGTTACGGGATACTGTTATGGCAAGAATCTGACAAGATTCAGAGAGGAACTGGACATGTTAAAGACCATGCTATGAGAATACTTAATGCAGATCCTTCCCAAAGCCTATGTATAGGACTCAAACTTTTCAGTATTAGAAGATGGCTTTTATGGGTGTCCCATGACTATCTATTATGCCTCTTCTTGCTCTTCCCTCTGAACATCTGATGTTGGCTATCTCTGAGAAACAGCTACACAAATCAGATTCACAAATCTGACTGTCTCAAAAATCCTGTGTTAAAGAGCAAGGGGCCTAGTAGCCAAGATACTGAAGTGCAGGAGCGCAGCAAAACTCAAACTCGTTCTATTTCACATTCCCAGTAACTACAACAATACGAACCTGAGTGTCCTCAGGATGCATCTTAGGGATGGACTGATTTGGTAAACATCTCTAAATTGTCAAAAACTCTGTATGCAGTCAAAAAATGTTCCAGTATTAATACCAAAAAAGGAGAGCAAGAATGAAGCAGTCTGGAGTCAGATTTGTATGGTAGATTATTGAGGATAAAACTATAAGAAGTGAAGCAGAGAGAAGAATTAAGCAAAAGATGATAGGAAGATGATTTGGAATTTCTGTGTGTTGACCCAGCAAGCTTGTTATCAACACTCTTAAGCTACTTTGATTTTATTTTCCCTTATCTAACTTCTTAGTCTCTGCCTCTTCCTATACTCCACAACTGTTAGTTTTATGGCTCTAGGTTTACTTTGCTTTCCAAGTCATCACTGCCCTCAACTTCCTCAGCAGAAACATCCTCTCAAGTGGCAGTGACTATCCTTAGACCTTTAGATATCTGGAAGGTCAGTGCCATATTTGTAAAGGGTTTGCATATGCCACTATAGTCTATGCAGAACCACTTTATACCTGTTGCACATACTTGTCATCGACTCTCTTATCTGCTACCTACAGAGGAAGATGTTCATTACGTATGTATGTACAGAGTGCCTGTTACATCATCCAGATCTAGGATTTTCTTAACTTATTTCAGAGCAGGGACTGTTGCAGCTGTCTGCCTGTAACCCTTCACAGGTTTAGATATCTAATTAATTGTATGAAAAAAAAGTGATATGTCTAAATGATGTGTAGATACCAACACATAACTAGTGTGTACAAACAAATTGCTGAAGAAACCCCCTGGCAGTGTCAGCACGATGGACGAATGTATAATATACATATACATGCCCAGCCTTGACAGGATTCATGGTAGCTCTTCTTTCAGTCCACTTGATTGCTTATCATTCCATATCCCTTTCTTTAGTGTTTTGAAAGAGGTTCTTCCTTCTTCCCTCCTCTGCCCCACAAAGCCATGCTGGGAGGGGTGAAGAGGGGAGCACTTAACAGGAGCATCAATCTTTTCTGGTTGCCTGCCAAAAATAGAAAAATCCAATATGGTTTGTAGTCTGGAACTTGGCCTACTGGAATACTTCATGAGTGTTGGAGAGAATGTCCATGATGTTTCTCTAGCTATTTGATGATGAAAAGATCAGAGCTCATCCTCTAAAACCTACTTAGTACCTGCTTAATCATTATATTGTTTCTTGGTGCAAATTCATTTTAAGTCATACACCCTTTGTATAGCATTACTATAAATTTGTTTTTCTAGAGCTAGGGAATGGGATGAATATGGGATTTCCACTGACAGAGCATTTCCAGTTTCTCACCAGAATATGTTCATTTTAGAGGCCCTATAAAATATCTTAAAACAAATTCACCTCAGTAGCATAAAATACCATATGCATACACTACTGTTTGGAAAGTGGAAATTCAATGTGACATGCTGACGCAAGTGTCTGACTTTGAGCTATTGTGGGTTCTTCAGAACAGCACAGCTTGGAAGGATAAGCACAAGGCACCGTGCTGAGGAAATGGAATTTCCTGTGTTGGAGGAAGAAGATCTGAGCCAATGCTGCTGTGATCTGATCTTTTTTTGGTTAACTAGTTGGGTGACTTACAACAGATATGTCAAATATGCCATTCATTTATCACCATCTGCTTCTAGGGATGGAGATATTAATGCCGTATCTTCCTGAATGGTTGGGTTTTCAGCTTACTTTAGTCCATATGCGTGGCAGGCATTTCTCCTGTACCTTGAAGAAATTCTTGGGGAAAAGTGTAGGAATGACTGACAGATGAGTACATGGATTTCAGAAATTTTTGGGGTGTTTTGAGCCAACCTCAGTGCATGAACATGACCAGTGGACAAATGTGTGTGGATGTGTACTAAAGAGGGTCTGAGCATGAAGGGATAGTGTGAGCTGGTATTTATGGACTTATGGTCAGAGTAAGCAGTGTGTCTGAGAGATAGTGAAAATGAGCTGTGGGTTCTTATGTTTTGGCTCAGTGAGTTCTGCACCTCTGCCATAGACCTAGACACTCTGTTGTCTCTTGATGGTGACAGACTATTTGACAGAAATTTCCCTACCTGAGGATCTAGGCTCCAGACATCACTAGCAACATTGAGGAAGACTGGAAACACGTCACCAGACTGGATTCACTGTATTTAGTGAAAATTGCTGCTGACAACTCCCTTCTTTTTTTTTTTTTCCCCCGCCCAGAAACACTTGAAGGAAATCTAACCCATTTGTTAAGCCTACACGGAGCGGTTGGGCAAACTGTCAGATTTCCCCTACCCGCTAGAAGGGGGAAAGAGCAGAAAAAGGAATGGAAGGAGCAGCTAGTATCCTATATGCCCTAGGAATCAACTGGAGGGGGGAGAGTCCATATTGGCTTCTGGGTCCAGTCTGACATATAATCTCCTTGTGACACCCAGAAGCAAAGTCTGGGGCCAGACTTTGGACCCATGTCCAGCACTTTTCATGCTAGGTGCTGCATTACTCTTTGTGCAGTTTTGTGGCTCTTGGTGCTTCATCTACAGTGGGATGAAATAACTTATTTGAGGTGAACTAAGCATGATACACTCACTCTCAATTACCTGTGGATTAACTTCATTATAACCAGAGTCAGTCTAGGTGACAGAAATTGTCCACAGGAGGAAACTTAAGGTCAAGAATCTACTATACATACAAAGTATGATCCTTAAAGCAGTAAACATAACACATTGCATACACATGTAGTGCCTTAATAAAAGACAGCAGCATGAAGAGTTTTGGAAATAGAGTCAACTCAGACAGAAAAAAAACCCATTGGGATTAATGGATGGCCTGGGAAAAGCTAGCATTGCTGAAAGCTCTCTGTAGAGGGGTACTTGTACCTCTGATATAGCTACATTGGTGTCTGTTATTGAATTACTAGCTGAGGAAATACTTTTTAGGCTTATGGAGGACGCTTTTCATGCTCTCACATTTGCCCAAAGGAAGTGATTCAGTCAGAAGCTTCTCTTCCTTAATTCCTCTTAATTCTTCTTAATTCCTTTCCTAAGGCACAATAGGAACAGGGATGAGGGAGATGATTGTACCTGCTATGCAATTCCCAGGAAGAAACGTCCTGAGTGGAATAGAGTTTGTCATCAGCTGCTAGACAGATTGTGGGGGGCTGCCTCTTCCAAAATGTCTTTGAATCACATATGAATGGGGAGTCCATTCACCCCATTTAAACCAGATTTCTCTCGAAGAACATCAGCCACATAGATCATGGCTGTCTGCTAATGGGTTGGGACTTTGTAAGCAATAAGAGGAAGAAGGCAAAGCAGGCATGATGGGAGGAAGTGCGGTATGTTGGACTATGGCATACCACAACATGCACTACCAGTCTTGTTTAGATCCTCTGTCAATGGTGAAAACAGTTGATGACTTAATGTGATAGACAAGGCACAACATTTTTTGCTCTGCCTTGCAAACAGATACTCAGAAAAAAACCAGCTACTGTATAAAAGAGCAATCTGATATTCTAAGTGTATATACACAGCTAATCGTGTGGAAGGGATCCTCTAGTGACACATACAACACTCACTGGGAGTGAGCAGAGGTTTAGTAAGTTATAGCCAAAACTATACTTCAGTTATCGCAACTAGGAAGCTGCTATGCAAATCTGAAACATTTGTGAGGGGGAGTTTGTGTAAGTTCCTGAAATAGTTTCAATTAAATAATTACCATAAACAGAAGTTGTATAGATTAATTTCTTAATGGAAATATAGTATATTCATCCAAAACTACTTTTCCAAGACAACATGTGGCCTTTTCCAAGACAGCATCCCTCACTTCCAACTATCCTCAATATCATAATTTCTTTTAAAGGTTATATATGTAATGAAATAATTACATGTCTACAAATGCATGCTGATAGCAACCTTTCTGTAGCTTTAAAACATTCTTTCATGCCTCTTTTGTTTTGTACTATAAAAAGGACCTTTCTTCTTTGTTCAAATAATAGATTTATAACTGCATAAAATGGAAATAGCTAGCAAAAGCTCACTTTTAATTACACTGATGAGCATCCTCCAAATCCCCTCCAGTTTTTCATATAATAATTATAGTTTGTCAGCCTAACAGCAATAACTATGTGGTCCTCCTAAAGGGATCAAGAACTAGAATTCGGCCTGAATGCTCTGCTAGCAGAGTAAACACCTTTTTTCTTCTCTCCTATTTTGGGCTAATATGCATGAACACTATTAAAAAGCTATGGCTTGTGTTGGTGGAATTGGCAACCCTTTTCACAATTACTGGGACTGTGAGATATAAACGGAATTAGGTCTCTTCCTCACTAAGAATAAATTATTTTTATTTCTTGAATAAGTATCAGGATTGGACTCAGTAAAAGGATTTTTGTTATGAGTATTAGATCTGTTTTTAATCAGGCTTAGACTTCTTACTGGCTTCTCACTCATGTTTAACCCCTTAGTACAGGAAGAAAGCCCTGGAATTTTCCAGAGGCTAAAATCAAACTGTCCTTTAGCACTGTAAAATGACACAAAGCTATATGAAGCAGTGCTGTTTAATAATTCAGAATTCCATAAACATGCAAATTAGCTGCATACACAGAAATGGCTCACCACTGAGCTCTTGATGCACCTTAGCAACACTGTCTTCTGTAGACTTGCCCCTGCATGGAAATGCATGGCCAGATTTGCTGCTTAAATCACAGCAGTTCTGTATTCAGTGCTGGATACCAGAGTAATATGACAATGAATTGTATCACCAATTAAAGACAAGCTTAAAAGCTTGTTACTACCACATTGGACTGAGGCACTAAATTTAAGTAAGGATTTTATTCCTGTACTTTGGATCTACTCACCCAAGATTGTTCTGTGTGGTAAGTCCTTCTGCCTAGTTCTGACCTGCACGTGCTGCACTGTATGTTGGAGCTTGACACAAAGCAGTACAAGAGGAACACAGTTGAGTGCAGTGGAAAAGACCATGGCTTGGTTTGGCTTGCAGAAGGCTGCTTCAGGTCCTTAGTTGGGGGCCTTGGCTGTGGAAACCCAGTTACTACCAAACCTGCAAGTATCTGGGGCTGTGGCATCAATGACACCTACAACTGAAAGCACCCACCATGGGATGCAGTCCTTTGTTTCCTTCCCTTTATTTGAAAAAAAAAAATACATAAGCTATGGTTCTGAAAACATAAAAATAAGAGCCAGGATCCTGGTTTCTGCAGAGGTATTTCAGGAAAGTTGCAAAAGCAATTACTAGAAATCAGAGTGAGGAACTGTAGGACTGATTGAGTTTCTGCTCCTTAAGGAAGATGGCTGCTGTAGACTTTCTGAATCTTGTGGTACTTACAGCTGTGCAATCTCCTCTAACAACTGAGATTTAACAAGTTTGCTTCAGTACCCTGGTGCAAACTGGGCTGTAGCATAAACTGATACCCTGTGGCTCAGCATAAACTGGCAGTGCTATTTGTGCTTTCACACTTCAGCTGTGAAGCTACATCAGTGATGGTTCCAGACCCTAGATGCTGCAATGTGACAATACTTCCCATCTTGGGAAGAGGTGACAGCAGTAGCAGTACCTGCATCTGTGGTTACTTTAGCACTAGGAGATGTTGAAATCTTTATTCTTGTGATGAATAGATTATTCCTAGGCTCTAGTTTAGCCTTGGAAGCTGTGTGGTGGGGGATATTCTACTTTTGGCAGCTGCTGTTCCTTATAAAAAGTGTGTAGTGCATTAAGAGATCCCAGAGCTGTAGAAAATGTGTTGGGAAGAGACAATGAAGCCTCTCACAGGGAGAACAACCTAGTAAAAATAAGATTTTAATCAAACAAGTGTCAAACAGTGAGAAGCACAGAGGTAGAACTCTGGATTTGAAAGGAGAGCCATCTTTCTTTCTATTCTCTAAGGTATGAATAGGTGAGCACAATTCTCACACCCCTCGGGTAGGAGGGTCAGCCTTGCTTGTAGCTGAAGCACAGCCCCCTGCATCCAGGGAGTAACTACACATAATAGTTATTCTCACGGTGACTCCAGAGCAAACAAATTGTGACAGAGATACATTAGTCACTGGGTTTCTTTCATGGCAGTGAAATAGAGCTCACTCAATGTGCCATGGAGACTAAATACTCTCCCTCCTGTGCTAGGATGGGTACTCTGTTTCCAGGGTTTTCTAGTTTTATGCTGTTTGCATGTGGTTCTGCTGGCCCACCCCAGTCATATGCTACAGAATCACAAAATCGTCATGGTTGGAAAGGACCTCTGAGATTGTCAAGTCCAACCATACACACACAATCTCAGCCACTAGAGCACGCCCTGAAGAGCCACATCTACACGTTTTTTAAATACCTCCAGGGATGGTGACTCAACCACCTCCCTGGGCAGCCTGTTCCAGGGCCTGACCACTCTTTCAGTAAAGTAATTCTTCCTAATATCTAATCTAAACCTCTCCTGCTGCAATTTCAGACCATTTCCTCTGGTCCTGTATTATTCACTTGTTTCTTGATTCTGGATTGACAGAATTCCTGTCTTCCCACAGCTGCTACTTCCTCTTCTAAAGAATTAGTAGCCAATTCGTTACACAGTTAGCAGGGGTAAGCATGGTCACACAGCAGAAATACTTTGAAATGTATGAGGAAGCAGGAAAGCTGCCCTGGCCTCCTGCCTGTGTGCCCTTAAGAGAGGCAGAATTTGAGCTGCAACTATTTAGTGTTTATAGGCTGAGGCCTCGGAGTTCATTTTGGACAGAGATCTGGGGACCATATGTAAAGTTAAATTCTTGCTAGACAGTCAGCAGTCACCTGATTTAACAAAAATCCAAAGCAATTCATAGTGGAAGGCAGGTAATACTAAATAACATCCATCCTTGCAGCAAACTGACAAAACCCACCCAAATGGGGTGAGAAAGGGGCATCCTCCTCATTTTTGAGAGAAAAGTTGTTCTGCATTGGTTGCAAAACCAACAAGTAAGTAACATTGAGCATTTGAAACTGTCACATATGACATCCTTGTCTCTAAATTGGAGAGACAAGGATTTGACGGGTAGACCACTTAGTGGATAAGGAATTGTCTTGATGGTCACACTCAAGGAGTTGTGATGAATGGCTTGATTTCCAAGTGGACACCAGTGACGAGTGGCATTCCTCAGGGGTTGGTATTGCGACTGGTACTGTTAAATATCTTTGTTGGCAATATGGATGGTGGGACTGAGTGTAACCTCAGCAAGTTTGCCAATGACACCAAGCTGTGTGGTGCAGTCAACACGCTGGAGGAAAGGGATGCCATCCAGAGAGACCTTGACAGGCTTCAGAAGTGGGCCCATGTGAATCTCATGAAGTTCAACAAGGCCAAGTGCAAGGTCCTGCACATGGGTCGAGTCAATCCCAAGCACAAATACAGGCTGGGTAGAGAATGGATTGAGAGCAGCCCCAAGTGGAAGGACCTGGGGGTGTTGTTTGATGAGAAACTCAACATGAGTGGCAATGTGTGCTTGCAGACCAGAAAGCCAATCACATCCTAGGCTGCATCAAAAGAAACATGACCAGCAGGTCAAGAGAAGTGATTCTGCCCCTCTACTCTGCTCTTGGGAGACACTCCCCAACCCCCCCTTGGAGTACTGTTCTGGGGCCCCCAGCTGAAAGGGACCTGTTGGAGCGAGTCCAG
The DNA here is from genome assembly GCA_013400055.1 of Nycticryphes semicollaris. Classification (NCBI taxonomy): domain Eukaryota; kingdom Metazoa; phylum Chordata; class Aves; order Charadriiformes; family Rostratulidae; genus Nycticryphes; species Nycticryphes semicollaris. The sequence continues at coordinate 593,813 of VXBJ01002763.1, read as the reverse complement.
AGAGGTCCATGAAGATGATCAGAGGGATAGAGCACCTCTCCTATGAAGACAGGCGGAGAGAGTTGGGGTTGTTCAGCCTGGAGAAGGCTCCAGAAAGACCTTACGACAGCATTCCAGTACCTAAAGGGGCCTACAGGAGAGATGGGGAAGGACTCTTTATCAGGGAGTGAAGTGATAGGACAAGGGGTAATTGTTTTAAACTGAAAGAGGGGAGATTTAGATTAGACATTAGGAAGAAATTCTTTACTATGATGGTGGTGAGACACTGGAACAGGTTACCCAGAGAAGATGTGGATGCCCCATCCTTGGAAGTGTTCAAGGTCAGATTGGATGGGGCTTTGAGTAACTTGGTTTAGTGGTAGGTGTCTCTTCCCACAGCAAGGGGGTTGGAACTAGATGATCTTTAAAGTCTTTTCCAAGCCAAACAATTTTATGATTCTATAATTCTATCCTTCTGTCTCCCAGATAGTCTAAGCTTAACTCTCATTGCATTTTATTCTCCCTCTCATTGTACCCCTCCTAACAGTTGTGATAGGGTTCTGAATTGCATTCACCACCACTCTAGTCAATGCTTACTCAAGCCATATAAACTAATACTTCATTGAAGTTTGCTATCCACCATATTTTCAAATTAAGCTTGATGCTAACACTAATCTTGCTGGTTTGTGTGGCAGCCATTATGCCCACAATACAACTCGTATGGGGCTCAGCACAGTGGTCCTTACTGGGATCTGAATCGTCATAAGCAAGAGGACAGTAACAGTTGTCTCTACAGATTATGTTGTGGAGTCCTCTGAGGGGCAGTTTCTATCTGGAGGAATTTTGCTTTTGCAAGCAAGGATGTATTGTGTGACAATTACACAATGACCAAAGAGATGTTATTAAAAGTACTGATGTTTGTCTGTATGTGGAAGAAAGAAGTAGTGTATTACAGTCCTGAGATACAGGCATTTTGTATAAAGCTGAATACTGAAAAAAAAAAAAAAAAGTTAAGTTGATTGTTTTAAGTCAGAAGTTACTCTCATTGATGGCTGTGGAATTCCCTCTGTTGGTGAAAGGCTCCCACCTTTAAGAAAGCACAGCAGGGTTTGGAAGCTGGGGAAGGAAGTACGTAAAAAGCTTTAGGTTTTTCTCTTTAAGAAAAGGGCAGACTCTAAAGTCTTTTTGCTTCCCCTTGCAAAAATTATCCTCTGACTAACTATGGTATCAACTGCTTTGCTAATTCACTTCATGACACTGTGTGTTAAGGGCAATGTCATGCTTGGCTGTGTTTTATTTATTCCATTTCTGCTCTACTCCATTATCGGAAGCATATCTTCCAAATTCTCAAGCTCACGGTAATTGATGCCACTGTGAATTCCAGCACATTTGCTTGAATTTTGTGCCTTTGTGCAGAACAATTGAATTCTTCCACCCTTTTAGTCATGTTAAAGATCACCATCTCTTTTTTCCAAAGTACATTGATAGAATGACACACAAGACATTTCAGACCTTGTTTCTGTATACTCAGTTACTAGGTGCTTTAATTTCTGTATCTCTAGGAACAACCACTGCCTTAACAATTCTCCTCTTGTGTGCCACTTGTGTCTACACTACACAGTACTAAGACAGTGAAGATCATATTGCCAGAATTTTGACCCAGCACAGACAAGGCTCACTGGAAATGTATAAGGAGGTGTTCTAGAAGGATGTTATTTTGGAACCTGAAATGTCTCAGAATAGCAATATTTTTTCTTTTCTTGCCAAAGTAACATTCTTCAAATAACTTAAGTGGAAGAGACTGTCTTTCTCTTCCAGTCTTACAATAGCAGGACTTGGATTCTATTCTTACATTCACCTCCAAACAGTGATCCTCTCTTAGCTGGACAGAGACAGAATTTCCCATCTTGAAAAACACGTTGCATTACAGATTGGAATCTCATGGTTAGGTTGCACTTGGAACAGACCATGCTTTTCTAGCATTTATTGAGACTTTATAGTGATTAAAGCCTCTTTGGAAAACAGTGCTGAATTGTATAAAAGGCATCAATAGGGAAAAATGGAGTGTTACTGTACACTGTGATTCAGTTGCACGCATGTTTCAGGTATTGTTGTTAAGATGCTGTCTGGAGTAGTCAGCTCTGCTTAAATAGCTGAGAATGCCTAACTTTTTCATGTGCTTTCAAGATATAAGGCTATTTTGAAAAAATAGGAGTCAAACCCAGGGTAAATTTGTGTTACACTGAAATTCAAGTACTACTGAGACACTGGATTTTGTGGAGAAGAATCACCTAAAGGACACGTAAAGCAAAATGCAACACTCCTGTAAATTTATTGGCATCAAAGGCATTTACATAGCCCATGCACAGATGAATCTGATTTGGAGACTTGTAGCTCCTATCTAATCAACAAGTTTAATGGGAATGTCAGCCCCTGGTATCAGGAGAAGTAGGATTCTGTCCTTATGCAGAAGCTAGACAAGTGACATTAACTGGTTTTATTCACTCTGTAGGTGTGTGAATAAAGCAAAAATTAGTGAATAATATATTGAGTGAACTTTGTGATATTTCTTGCTCTAGAATCATTTTGTCCAGCTCTATTGGAGATCTTCGTAGGTATCGTGATAATGTTCCCATGCAATTCCCTTATCAACAGTTCTGAGACAGAATCAGAGATCCTGGTAAAGGTTAACCATACTAGGAGATGCTCCATAAATAAAACATAAGCAAAACATAAATGTACTAGGAGATTCCCCATAAGCAAAAAGACTGGAAGGATTCCAGAAGACCAAAAGGTTTCTAACGATGCACCAGGCGATCTCTGTACAGAGCCTGAGGTAAAGAACATAAGGGAGAAGTTTGGAGGCCTCCATGCAATTCTTACTCTTTTCAGAGGAAATATATAATAACTGCTATCAGTACACTAATCAGAAAATGGTAAATAAAGCTTTTAGTGTCTTTGACCACCTACTTGCTTGTGTAGGCATCAATTCTACATCTAATGATCTTTTGTCCTTGATTTTTTCTCAAGGTAGAATGGGTTTCATTGAAGCAGAATGTACCCTGGCTGGCTATATGCACAGATATATCTCTTAATATCTTAATATTACACTCTTAAACCCCAAGCTCTGGTCTTATTAAACTGTTAGCTCTTCCGGTACAATGACAGAGACAGAAAATGCCCCAGAACTGTGATAAGATGCCACATGAATACTGTTTCCAAACTTTTTAATCTTTCCCAGCACATACAAAAGAAGCATCTGGCCAAGAGTACGGGTTGAAATGGAATCTGATTGTTATTCATCTGGGATCTCCTCCAACTACCACTAAAACAGTATTTCCACTGAGTTTGTATATGATCTGATTTCAAGTCCCATGCAGTGAATCCTAGCCAATTCAGCTTTTACGGATTGCCCTGACTCAAATGTTAACTATCTGCATTTAAATGAAGGCTCTTCCTACTTATGATCGAAACTTATTCTTGTGTCTGTTGCATGAGAAATGCCAGTTCAAGCTGGAGAATCAGTAAACAATATGGCTTCGCACACAGCAGACTCCCCTAGGCTATGTTGTCCTCTCCGTCCTCAGTCTTTTTACATTTGTAACTAAACACTGCCAATCTGGAATACTTTTCTATGGGTAGCAGAATCAACAGCGTGATCTTATGAGCCCCTAATGAGTCCATGCTGAATACTTCTTGAATATGGGTTTAGAGAGAGATTACGTGTGCAAGCATGCAGTTCTGAAAAATCTGTGGCTTACATATAATCCACAACGTCTGAACCAGCACGAGCCACAAAAAGACTGAAGCAACTGCAAGAGAGGTGTGAATTGTCCCACTTATCTGTACAGAGTCTGGGTGCCAGTATCACAAAGTTCTACATGACTTACTGCGTCCCACTGAGTTGATGCTGAGAGCAAGCACAGCTTGCAGTAGAAGGCGGTGCGTGCTTCACTTATAGGGAAAAAAATACAGTAGTCCTTAGCTGTCCCATCTCCTCACTGAGATCAGTGAACCTCTTCCGGGTGCTAGGAACATCATTTAGGAATGTCTGGAAAGACCTTTGATCTATGGGCTGGAGACAATTTGAAAGAGTGAAGTGGTAGTGGCTGCAACGATATCACCCCCGTGGTCCTGTGGCGTGTTCCTTTTGGGCAAGGGGTGATGATGATTTATTGAGGCACTTCGTGGAAGCCTGAGCTACCACAGCCTGTGCTGTGCTTGTTTTCTGAAGTAAACAGGAAATCTCAGACCTTAGTAACGTCAATTCTGAACTTCTCACCGGGGCTAAATTCCATTTGAAGGGAAAAGAGCAGCGGGAATGATCTCTATGTTTAGTTATCTCATATCTTGTCTTACATCATCCTCTCATGAGTGTGCCAGAAGGCCAAAAGGAGACCTCTGATTGTCGTGTGTGACCTGCATAACGGGCTTTTCCAGATTTTGATATGCCATGTGGAAGACTGAGTGAGCTGTGCTCCTCTTCTACCTAATTCAGGGTGACTGGAGAGAAAAACCTTTGCTCTGAATTTGCAGTGACTTGAATCTATGCCTACCTCTCCCTTCCCAAATGAGCTCTGAATCCAAAAAACTTACCTGCAAAAATGTTAAGCTGGATCTGAATTTCAGCCTCCAAATGTTTTGCTTAGAATTCTCACTAGCAAATTGTACCATTACATTTGGAATGTCATACCCATGTACAGATTTAATCATCAAAGTATATTTAAATACCAAAAAATTTATTAATCTTTGTCAGAGACTAGAAGAACACTCTGATTTTGTTTTCCTTGAGATTTCTCAGGCAGCTCTTGCCTCTTCTCAGGGTCTGTCTTCCACCTGTTGGGATATGAATTTGTGTTGTTACTCATATCACTGTGCTTGCTTTGCGGTGCTGAAAAACAGGAATGTGGGTAAACAATTTAAAACTGCCATCCTCAGAGCTCTCTCAATAAACAGTGTTTGTACCTCAAACTGCTCCATCTAACCTGACTCAAAGAGAGTTAAGCATAGTATGTGACTCTCTCCTTCAGAGGTTATCAAGACCCAAAGCTCTGTGCTGGCTTTTGGGAACTGAGCAATGTTCTAGTATAGCTGCCTGATTCAGCCTCTTCCAGTTTTTGAAGTTGTTGCACCTTGTCTTGTGTCTAAATTAAAGTATATTCTTGCATTAAAATGATCTATAGAATTCCACTTCAAAAGCTGTCTCAGGCACCATCTCCCCTTTGTGACAATAATGCATAGTCCCACTCATTTCTTTGCTCCACAAAGTGCTGTCAAACATGTCCAGTCATCCAGTGCTTACTGCAGCAAAACTGTTCATCTTTTGCAGCATTCCCAAAGCCCTTTACAAACCCCACTGGCAGACACCTCGTGCTACCCCCTGCAAGGGAAATGAGTAACACTCCTCTAGTTGCACAGGGGGATGCTGAAGTAAAGTGAGGCAATACAATTTGCCCACTGTCACGAAGCAAGCTTGTCCATAGCGTGAAACTCCTACCTTTTTAACACCTCAGTCCTGGTTTCTAAGCAATAGCCCAAGCTTCCACTCTGTTCAGCAGCTCAAACTACTACAAAGGATTAAGTAGGTACTTAACACCATGTTGAACAAGAACCAAAAGAATTAATGTCACAGGAGAGGAAGAAACTAGCATAAAGAATTCAACAAGTTGTGGGGTGAAGAACATGTGTACTGATTAAGAGACAGAAACAGTCTACGCTGAACTGCTAAAGCTTGTAGTTGTCAAATCTAGCCCTCCCATACTGCTTCCCCTCTCCCAAATTTGTGATAAGTTGCAGAGCTCTTTAAATGAGTGAGAAATTTTTGAGAGAACAGATCACAAGTCGGTAGTTCACTACTGGATCACTGCCTGGTAGTTCACCTGGCCAGGTGCTGCCCTAAAGGTCACTGTAAGTTCCTTTGCTAGATAGCAACCCCAAGGAACAGGACTGGACACCTCTCCTTGGAAAGAATGGCATCTGAATCCTAGTGCTTTTCTACATTGCCTAAACTGTGGTCCTGAAAGAGTATGTCTGTCTCAGAAGCACTATGCTGTGCCTATCTAAATTAAGTGTTATCCTTGTTCTGACAGGATTACAGATGCTATGTAACCTATCACTGGAATAGCAAATGAGCTCATGTAACCAGAAAAAGTCCTTGAACTTAAGTAGTATAAACTTGAAAAAAACAATCCATTCATTACAAGCAGCAAACAACACAACATGAACTAGAATGAAATGGTTCACATCACCAATAACCTACAGGAGCAGAAATGAAGCTGACCTCTACTACACAGTTGTTACTAATAGGCAAGCTCTACAGATATTTTAACCAGTCTCCTCCTCTTCAGAAGACAACATATGGCCTCAATAACCCAGTGAGAACCTCCAGTTATTTGTAAACACACCAAATAAGCAATACCTTTCTGTTGAAATCACCACTAAAGCTCATAAAAGTCTTGCAACAGCATACAAATGGGCACAGCAGCACCTTGCTAAATGTCTCCTTCTATATTGTGAGTAGAGAAATAGAGCCCCTGATGTCTTCTTATGGAGAAAGAACCCTCTCCTGCGTGAGCTAAAAGAGGTTCTCTGTGAGAATGCGTAGGTGTCATTGGGATTATCTCCTCCAGTCTCCAGGCTTACTCAAACTAAACATTCTCCATCTCTCCTACTATACTGCAAAAAACAGATGGCACATATGCACACACACAAAAAAAAAAAAAAAGCTCTACAGATAAAGGATATATCTAGAATAATTTGGGTCTATTTTGTGGGATCATTAAAAAGGTTAACTTTCCCTAAGGCACACATTAACAATCTACTTGAGTGCTCACACCTTGCCCGCTTCCATTCATGCAGAAGGTATATCAGGAGGTAGGAAATACAGCATAAGTAAGATACCTTGGATTGATATAATAAAATAATCTGACTGAAAAGTTACAACATGCTCTAACAGGCAATTATAAATCTCTTTTACTAACTGACTGTTACTAATAGCTACTGCAAGCAAAAGACAAAATAAAATGGAGACCCAGCAAAATGGCAGTCTCAGCCAGCCAACAGGAACAACCACAAGAAAACTTTTGTATAAGCATTTGAGACATTCTGTCTCTATTGAACAACATAGTCAAACAAAATGCAGCTTCCACATAATAAGTTTTATCCCCTTCTTTGATTGATCCCAACACATATTCCTTTATGTGGAACTTCCAGTCTGAGAAAAGAACATGAAAGCAATGGGCCATATGACGCACACAGAATGGAAAGCAGCTTTTTTCCCCCTTCCATATTGTCCTATCATTGTGCGTTGTCTTTAGTTCTAGGCTTAAGAAGGTTGTTAGCCTTTGTGGACTCCCACAGGCATGAGTTCTGCTGAGCCTGCCCAGTAGGAAGACCATCTTGCTTTAACTGTGCTTACTCATACGGAATAGCTAGGAGTTTTCATCACACTGCAACTTACGTCATCAATTCTGAACACCGCATCACTGCTGTACAGGCTCCCTTCCTCTTGCAGACTAGTCTTGCTGCTCGGCGTCAACGGAAGAGCTTTCCGAGTTGAGGAGTACTGGCACGCTTGAAATTTCAGCTAACCCCCTTGCAAAGGGCATTGTTGCTATTCTTATAATAACAAGTAGGAAGTTTCCTTGCTGTGTTAATGGGAACAATTACAGGCAAAATTGTTGATTTGTTTTCTGACAGCTTGCTCCAAAGATGCTGTGACCCATGTCACTTCTGGTTGAAACAAAAGAAGTCAAAGGATTCAAGTTTTTGTCCGATTGACAATTCATTAAACAACAACTGATCACTAATTGCCAGAGTCCAAACATTCTCATGACAAGAAGTGCTTTTTGGCCCAGAAGGAACACTTACAATTTTTTAAATGTTGGTTAACTTTTTTTAACGACCTTTCAATTGAAAAGCTGAGAATGAAAAACCAGTTTTCTGATTCTTAAGCGTCACATTTTATTGAAAGATACAGGTTCTCATGAGACCTTATCATACACTGAAAATGTGTGGGTGGTTTCTTAGCCAGTTTTAGTGTTCATAAATATTCTCAAATGGAGCCAGAGAGAGATTACAAGAACTGCTTATGCTTGCGCTCAACAGAAAGGGCTTCTGAATTCTCACTGATCTGTGTTACTTCTTAACATGGAGAAACCATCCTCCTGGAGACTAGTTACTAGATGCTGTTATTCTAAAAGCACAACTCCATCATCATGAACTAAGTGCGGTGTTTTCTCCCTCATTTCTCCCTCATCTCAGTTTAGGGTGGCTGAACTTCATCAGAGAAGTGAAGTTTACCTCCCTGTAAAACAGCCTCAGAGCAGTTCAAAACTACCTGTGAAGACATGCCCACCTCCTCTCCCCCACCCACTCCATCTCCCGGCGTGATGAAGTCTGCTTCCACGTTGTGGCTGTAAGAAAGACATTGCAATGCTATTCATTGATCTGGAACATGTCATACGTACGCTCTTTCTCATGCAGTAGTGGTGACCATGGATACATATGTGATTGCATTTGTACTGGGGGGAGGGAAATACTAGAAACCTGATTGCTGGAGAAGGTGTGAAAGAGATAAAAAATGATGTCTTGATGTTAAACTTAAGCGTCTCGAGTCCCCGACCTGTGTGAGGGGCATAGCTGGTCAAAAAAAAACAGTGAAGATACCTTGCTGTTTGTGACACCATTAATATCTTTTGTAAAATTAAGGTACAAGAGCTGTTTGGAATAAGAACAATAAGCAACATTTTTAATGCTACCATTAAACCCTTAAGTGCTTTATAAGGGGCGTCAGAGGAAGAGAGAAACAGAGAGTGCCACTGATGTCTAGCCATCTGTTAGCTGGGGTTTGGCAGTCAGTATTCTGCACAGCTGTGTAAGGAGGAACTTTGAGCTAGGGATACCTAAACAAACTCTTTCTCTTGGAAAAAAATACTAGAAATCCAGGGATTCAAGTCTGCCTAGAAGGATCTAACTGCTCCTTTTTCAGGATTGTTAATGGAAACTACGCACTTGAAATATCTTGGTGACTGTTGAAGACAGCCTTTTTAACTCATTCAGAGCAGATAGGAATGCTGCCATTCAGACTTCAAATCTGAGATTTGCTTCTCCATTATGAGCATCTCAGAAGCCAGTTTCTTCCCCTTTGAACTGCACCCCTTTTGAAAATAAATGCTGTTTACTTAGCTAATTTGGATAGGAATTAAGAGTTGTCCTGCTTGACTACAGATTGCAGGTAACCTGAAGATCCCACATATGACTGCAGCATATCCTCAGAAACCAAAGTTCCTTGAAAGATGACTGGTTTCTTTAAGCTGATTCTGCTGGCCTAGAGAAAGTGTACAGCCTGGATTACTTGAGTTCCTACAAGAGCATATCATTCTACTGTGTTCAGACTCTCCGTAAGCTTCTACATGATTATCACTTTGCACTAGTCTTTCGGCACTTCTGAGTAAATTGTTGCAGTTGGTTGGATTACAAAAAGGAAAATTACCCTTTCATTTGTGTTTGATAGCTTAGTTTCTTCCACAAAATCTGTTGTGCAGGTGTTAGGCTAACCAACTGAGACCAGGCCATTAGCTGGTGCATATGACCATAGCCCCAGTGATTTCTGTTAACCAGATGGAGTTTGACAGAAGAGTCCCGAGCTTAGACACGCAAGCATGGAAAAACAACAACAAAAAATCCATTTATCCTTACTAGGATTTCCAGTGACTTCAGCATTACGTCGTGCTAATCATAAGCTTCTATGTGATTATCACTTTGCACTAGTCTTTCGGCACTTCTGAGTAAATTGTTGCAGTTGGTTGGATTACAAAAAGGAAAATTACCCTTTCTCTTGTGTTTGATAGCTTAGTTTCCTCTCACCAGTAGAAAATGCAGCATGAGAGACTGTATAAGAAAAAATGTGAAAATACTGAGAACAGGCACAAATTGAAGCTCATCTAATTCAAGACTGGCAGTGAGGAATGTTTTAGGAGTAAGACTGGGCATTGCTTGTGTTGTTTTCTCACCTCCTGCAAGGGTAAATTTTTCTCCTTTAAAAAGAATTGGAATGAGATCCTTGTGTTTAGGATGACAGAATTCATAGCAAAATCAGATTCAGGGTAACTCCAAAGCAGATAGACTGTGACAGGTTTTTGCTGCAGTTGCTAGACCTTCCTTCGCCGAGCAGAAAAAGTCTGTTTAGGAATGCTCAGTGGCCTACAGCTATGCTTCCTTAAGCTGCAGTCATGGCAGCTATTATAAGCTAGCTAAGTGAGTCAGTCTAGGCGTGCAGTTGAAGACTTCCAACAAAGAGGGGTGCTGCAGTAAGTGGCAGTCGTCCTTCAGAGTCATCACTGCACCACAGTGCCATGGCATGCTGCTGTAAGGTTCAGTGTCCCAAGCACGACGTAACGCTGAAGTCACTGGAAATCCTAGTAAGGATAAATGGATTTTTTGTTGTTGTTTTTCCATGCTTGCGTGTCTAAGCTCGGGACTCTTCTGTCAAACTCCATCTGGTTAACAGAAATCACTGGGGCTATGGTCATATGCACCAGCTAATGGCCTGGTCTCAGTTGGTTAGCCTAACACCTGCACAACAGATTTTGTGGAAGAAATGGCAATTCTGATCACAGGGGACTGCAGGTCTCTGTCCCAGAGGCAGCTGTGTCTCAGTGGCAGGTAATGGTCAGTTTGAGTGCTCAGAAAGAAGAAAGGTTATGTCAATGCAAATTACTATTCTTCTGGCTTAGAAACAAAGTACAATGTCCCTCAGGGCAAAAAGGGAATTCCAGTCTACAGCCATTATTTGATTTTGTTTCCAATTACGTATCCTCTGAACTCCTTAATTCACAAACTCTTTTTTCTAAGGGGAATAATGCTTCTGAAAAGCCTTGTTAAAGCTGTCCATGGAGGGAGAGAATTTCTTAACTGCTTCACCTAGTGCTTCAATGCAGGATATAAAAGCCAAGAACTCATCTAAAGTTCATGCACCTATTGAAAACTAATAGAAATTTAATTGCACTGCTGGGAAGTGCACACCAAAGCCTCTAGCAGACCAAAGATATATTTAAAAAGGAAGGAGGAGGGAGATGGGAATGGGCCCATAGAGCAGGAGAAGTGGAATCCATTAGAATGGTCATGGGTTCCTTGAAAGCAAGCTTGGAGTAGAAGGCATACCACGGTTGTTGTCAAGGGGGTGCTCTGAGGATGATCTGTGGTGCTGGGCACTGCACGGAAGGGATGTGCATACCAGACTTCTCTTAGGAAAACTAAATAGCAAAGAGACTAAGGGATGAGCTGAACTTTCACATGTGTGTACAGTTCACATTGCACTGATTCTGACTGAAAATCTAACAGTGACTAGCTGGAATGAGTAAGACATTAGAGGTTGGTAGGATATTTTTAATATTCTTTAAGCAACAGTTCAGTGTCATAGCCTTACATTTCCCTTCCTTTAAAATGGGAAAGAAAATTATTTGGGTTCTTCTCTATCATCCTCTTTTCCATAACCCAGACCTGAACTCTTAAACCTCTGAACTGTCCAGTAACAGGACTGACTCTTCAACCTTTAGAAGGTAAAACACAGCTCAGGTGGGGGAGGTGCTAATGAGACACTAGCAAACAGAGAAGGAGTGATGGTGTTTTGAATCTCTACAGGGGTAGTTTTTCTCCTTTATATAGTACCCCAAGTTTCATAGTCTCTATATAGACATAAACACTGCAGGCCATCATAGTCCAACGCAACAGGTTGGTCTTTTCACAGACTAAGTGCTCTGAACAAAGTTCTATGAATGCTTATAAACAGATCTAGATTCTTTAATCATGGGCTCCTGAGGTGTTATGGTTGGGGAGGGAGGAGATTGATTATGTGTATGTAGGTCTGCACCACTCTCATTTTTTTCTGGGAGATTCTAAACCCAAAGCATATGTTATACTCTCTCATGCTGTTCCTTAGCCTATCATTATTTCTAATCAGCTCCCTCTCCAGCGGACAGCATGATTTGCTTTCTAGGGTCATTGAGTTTCACTTACCACACCTAACTTCTACAGTAATTAAGACCTGTATGGTATTCTTGGTTTCATTTTCTCTCTTTCTGGGACGTTTTGTAATTCTGGCTTTTGCTCTTACGCTCTTTTGACAGAGGCTGCAAGTTTGTTGGAGAGTTTTTTGCTGTCTGCAGTGGAATGGAATGAAAGTGCTGTGGATTTTTGTTACTGGGTGTCTACTCCATGGCTTCTTTTCTGGGCAAGGACTAGAATCAGTGACTTTGTAACAGCCAGTACTGAGAGCTCCAAGTGTCAGGATGAAATTAGGAGGTGCTTGCACTTCATCCCATTCTTCAGCTTTTCACCTGCTTATAAAGGCTCAGAAAGACAGTGGCAGCTTCAGCATCTCAAAAAAAAAAATCAAGGAGATGGCACTTGCATTTATTGTTTGACCTCAGACAAAATAAAAATCCTCTGTCTTTACAGTTATGTGATGCTTTTGACCAATGGGAGATTCATAGGAAGAAAGACCTGCAAGGAGCAAGATAAAAAAAAAAAGGAAAGGAACAGAGCCTGATGGAAGTACAAGAGATGGATGTAGAGTGTTATCATGGCATTTGAGCATCCTAATTCTGCCTTGCCAACTAAGTTAGGGCTTTTACATCAATCCAAGGACTGGTCCAATGGAAGATAAGATGAGGAATTGTTAATGGAAGGACATGGAGGATACAGTCAGGAAGAAAGAAAAAAAGGGACTGTACAACCTTATAGAACTGAAATTGAAGCATCTGAAAGTTGGTTCTCAAAGGCAAATCTGTAGGCTCCTTCACTGATGGGCTCCATATGAAATACAAAAAGCTGTGAGGTAATTGTGAACCTGTGGTACCAAGCAATACTAGCACATTTGAGAATGGGAAACTTCTGATACCACCCTTAGCTCTCCACAAAACAACAATGCTGGCATCAGAGAACAGAGCCATCTTGCGGAGTTGTGCTGAGGCTTTGCGATTCTGTTTTTGCAATCGGGCCTGACAAATTTGGTGGCCTTTTACGATACTGCCACAGACTTGGTGGATAAGGGCAGAGCAACAAACGTCATCTACTTGGACTTATGCAAAGTGTTTGACACTGTCCTGCACGACATCCTGGTCTCAAAACTGGGAAGTCATAGATTTGATGGAACGCGCTAGATAAGGAACTGGCTGGATAGACTCATTCAAAGGGTTGTGGTCAACAGCTCAATGTCCAAGTGGCGGCCGGTAATGTGTGGTGTTCCTCAGGGGTCAGTACTTGGGCCAGTGCTATTTAACATCTTTGTTGGAGACATGGACACTGGGATAGAGATCACCCTCAGCACGTTTGCCAATAACACCAAGCTCGGTGGTGCAGTCGGCACGCTGGAGGGAAGGGATGCCATCCAGAGGGACCTGGATGGACTTGAAAGGTGGGCTAGTGCAAATCGCTTGAAGTTCAACCAAGCCAGGTGCAAGGGTCCTGCACCTGGGATGTAGCATTCCCAAGCACAAATACAGGTTGGGTGGAGAATGGCTGGAGAGCAGCCCTGAAGAGAAGGACTTGGGAGTGCTGGTGGATGAGAAGCTCAACATGAGCCAGCAGTGTGCACTGGCAGCCCAAAAAGCCAACCACATCCTGGGCTGCATCAAAAGAAGCGTGGCCAGCAGGTCATGGGAGGTGATTCTACTCCTCTACTCTGTGCTCGTGAGACCTCACCTGGAGTACTGTGTTCAGCTCTGGAGTCCTCAACGTAGAAAGGACATGGACCTACAGGAGAGCTGGAGAGAGACTCTTTGTCAGGAAGCGTAGTGACAGGACAAGGGGTAATGGTTTTAAATTAGAAGCTAGTTGGTTTGTTTTGCTCTGTTTAATTAACCCAGCCTTCTGAAGGAGAGGCCTATGCAGCAGTCACTCTTGTGTTTAACGTCCTTCATAAAAACAGCTGTCAGGTAGTGTTGGGGTTAGAGTGATTACAGGATCCTTTACATAAATCACTCTCCTGAAACTCATTTGTCTTAACAAGTTCTTGTATCCATGTCTTCTTTATTATCTCTCCTTGTGAAGGCTTGCAGTCTGTCTCACGACCCTCACTCTGTTAAAGAAGGGGCCAAAATTAAGGCAACTAAGTATACTAAAAACTATACATTTATTATGATAGATTGACTGTTGCATTCGTGTGCTTTCCAAGGAAATGCAAGGTAAAATAGTGTTTTGCTTTTTGCTTCTCTAGCATTTATAAAAGCTACTTCATATGAAATTGTATTTTTGATTTCATACCTCCTTTCCTCTCACAATTTTTACTCAAACTTATCTTCTTTTTCCTTTGTGTCAGATCCTTACTGAAAGGAATGTGGGGTTTTTGGTCTTGACAGTGTGTGTCATGGAAGAAGTAGGGGTTGAGGGATAACGTTAGGGTAACTATCATTCCATTTTGGGAGTGTTTTGATAATGATGATCATTCCCGCTTTCTTTGAGGTTTTTGTACTTAAATAGTGGAGTGTGGAAGAAAAGTAATACTGTCAGTGCTGGCTTCATGTGACATTCCCATATGTGATTCTTTAATATCCTTGACTGAATCCAACAAAAAGGAGAACAAAGACTTCATGTCTGGAGTGTCCGGAAAATAAAAATCTATTGCTAAAATGTTGCTAAAAAGTGCAAGTTAAAAGAAAAAAAGTGTTTCTCAATACATCTTTGTCTCACTCACGATAGAACCAGGATGGGCATGAACTTTGAGGTATGCAGTAGTACACAGAACTGCTGCTGTGGCATTGGGACTCATGCCATGTCCAATTGTTCTCTTACAAACAGCAGCCACTTTTGACTACAATGTTACTCTTCTTCTTGTTTGCTTATTCTACACATTTTTTTCAGTCAGCAATGCAGCCTGTACTTCTACCAAGACTGAAATAGCCTTCCCAGGCTGTTCAACCCAGCTACTCAAAGTTTAATTAAATCTGCATCTGTTGCCTATGGGCCCATTAAAACTCCAAGGGTCTCTGCTCTCTCCTCAGTAATGTCTGTTCGTGGCTGTGGGCTTCCACTGGATAGGTTTCATTACCTTCAACAGTTACTCTCCATTTGTGCCAAAGCAAACAAAATAGGAATTATATGATAAGCACCTAGAAGACTTTGAGAACAGACAAAATATAAGTAATTTTCTGGTTTAGATCTATAGCTCATTCTGAAGAAAATCAGTTTTGGAGACTGGTTTGAATAGTGCTTGAAAGATGGCTTGATCCATCTTTTCTTGAAAACTTATTTTTATGTAACTAATAATTAAAACAACTTCAAAGGCCTGATTGAGAAAAATGGTTTGGATTCTTCATAGTCAAATCCCCAAACAGCCAATGAATGCAAACCCAGAAATCCTGTGCCCTGGAAATTCAGCAAGTCTTTCTACCCAGGAGATTTTCAGCTATCTATGGACTTGTTACACTCTCTCCACCAACATAATTACGATTTGGTGAGCAATTTGGGGCATCACAAATTCTCAGGGGGACAACTATGTGCAACATGCGGCTACACAAATGGGTGCAAACATTGCCACTCATGTGTCATTATTGTGCCATTAAAACAGCATTCCTGTCTTGTAAAGCAGGCCAGAAATATCCTCAGGGGACGGATTTGCTATTATTAACTAGGATACCTATTAACAAATGCGGCGATTTCTGGCTTGGTGCTAGTGGAAATCACAAGGCTGTAAGGACAAAGAACAGTCTGAGCTGTTCAGTGAAAAGGAGTTCCCTGAGATACAAAACTTTACAAAGGATGAGGGAAAGGGAGGGGTCAGCAGCAAGAAATCAACCCACACTTGCACACATCATGATGATGGGCAGGATGAAATTGAGTTGTCACTTTTCTAGATTCATACCAAGTTCTTTTTTTGTCTAAGTTCATAAATATGAAGCTAAAGAGCGTTAACTGCTGCATTTGAGGACCTTTTTTTTCCTTCATAATTTGTATGAATATCACTGCCTGTGGAAGTGAAAGATTAATAGCCACTGTTTAGTGCCAAGCAGAGTGCAGGCAGGCTTCCTTTGTGCAGCTCTGCAGTTCCTCCTCTCCTGCAAAACCTCCACTAGCTTAGTCCTGAGCACCTCTGCAGCTGCCAGTACACCCAAACCCTGCTAGCCCAGACCTTTGCAGCCACATCACTCCCTTGCCGATGCAGAAAGCTGCCTATGTTATCACTTGTTGTTACAGTGTGGATTGTTCATGCAGCTCCGCCGACGCATTGGAATCCTGTCTTACTCTTTCCCATGTTATTCCAGTCTTGGTCCTTCACCTGTCACCACATGCAGCGTTTGCAAGTCCTTTGCACAACACCCAGTCTTTGTCTGAGTCCTGCAGCACCGCTTCCTCCCCGTTCTCCACGTCTCTTCGTTAAAATGCAGAGCTCTCGCATTCATCGCAATACTGCCCAGCAACTCCTACCTCACAAATGCAGTTCTGGACTCGCACAGCAGCTCTGCTGAACCAGCTCAGGATTTCCACCCGGGAAATACCCACATAAAGGGTAGGCAAAAACATCACTACGTTCACTCTAGTTTATCCTGAAGTAGACCCATGGCAGCCTACAAGGATGAGAACTACTGTGTGGACTTTTTGCCATCAGAGCTCTCCCCACGTAGCAGACGTTAGACAGAATGTACTGGTTTAGTTTAAATAGGAGTATCCCCTGTTATGGTGTTAGTATCAATAAATACATCTCTGAAGTTTATGTCAAAAACCCCCCTGTGGCTGCTGATGATTTACAGCACCTGCTATGCTATCTGCTACAACAGCTCAGAAATGGAGTGGCAAAAAAGGTTGACACATTTAGTTCCATGGACACTGGTCTGACAGTTGATACTGACAAAGGCTGTGCTTGATTTTAGTAGTATGTGTAACGATGGCTCTTTGTTTCAGTGTATAGCAGAATAATTTCTGGTGCCTGGGTAACAGGTAGACAGGCAGCATTTTGCTTGCCTCAATCAGCATTTTACTTGCCTTCTGAGCACTTCCATCTCTGTTATTTTGTGCACCATCAGAATTTTTCCAACTCAACTTCCTCTTGCATAGAAGCCTCTACTTACTTCTTTCCTTCGTATAGCATGACTTCTTTTTTGCTTACTCAGAGCTGCTTCTAGGCTCTTTAAAAACTATTGGGCAAATCTTCCCTTTTGTCTTTCCTTACTGATGATTTTGTTAAGTCATTGGATTCCTGAAACCCATAAAGTCACCAGATGTAAAAACTGGACATATGTGACATAAAGCACATCTCACTTGGACTGTTGTGGCCAGCAACTAGGACCACACAGCTGTTAACTCACTCCCTTTGCCACCCCCCCGTAGGGTAGGGAGAATAGGGAATAAAAACCCCACAGAATAACTAAAACCTCACCTCATGGGTTGAGATAAAGATGGTTTAACAGAACAGTAATAGAAGAGAAAATAATAATAATAATTAATAATAACAACAGCAACAGCAAAAGAATATACAAAATTAAGTGATGCTATACAATTGTTCACCACCCCATGATCTATTTTCCAGTCCAACCTGAGCAGCAATCACAGATTCCTGTCCCCCAGCCAACCTCCACTTATATACTGAGCATTATTTCCATGGTATGGAATATTCCTCTGGCCACCTTGTCCTGTCTATGCTCCCTCTCAGCTTCTCTGAGAAGCTGAAAAAGTCCTTGACTTAATATAAACATTACTTAGCAACAATTAAAACAATATGTGTTATCAACATTATTCTCATGCTAAATCCAAAACACAACAGCTACTAGGAAGAAAATTATCTCAGCTGAAACCAGAACAATTACTTTAATAAAAGGAGTAGTAATAGAGAAATGTCATTAAATCAGTCATATTTTAGCTATTTTTGTGACATATCCTCCAACTAGTGTCATACTGGATCCCAAGGAAACAGTTACTAATTGTGCCTCTGGTTAGTGTTCACCTCGGGGAATTCAAAACAGTAGCAACTAAAACCAGAATGGAGAAATAAAAAATAGCACTGGCAGACAAAGGAGAGTGAGGTCCTGATCCTCTGAGGTGCTGAGTCCTTTCAAATTGAGGAAATCAGTATCCTCCTACAGTACAAGCTGAGAGGAAAAAATAACCAACATAAATATCTCCTTGCTGGTAAGAGAAAGGAATTCTAAAAACATTCAAAGCGCATTCACATCCTGAAGGCATTCCTGCCCTTGTTCCAGATCTTTCTTGCCATCTCTGTCATTACTAAATGCAGCCTGGGTCTATACTGGATGCAACTGAAATGACTGTGGGAAATGTATTCAAGTTGCATAAGAATTCCCAGAGCATGCCCCTTCTCTCATACATACACGAGAGTGTGCCAAAAGAGCACCCTTAGAGTTGGTAAAACACTGGGGCCTGTCCCAATACTGAATGAAGTACCAGGCAGGATGGAGGATCCCTGTCAAAGTGATGTCCCCAGGTAACAGCTAATCAGACTGAGCTAATGAAAAATTGGTATCATTAAGCCCTGTACCACAACCAAGAGGGACAAGGGAACACAAATATTCTTATTACTGGAAATTAAAATTTCTCAGTCCAGAAGCCATTAAGCCACACACACACCAGTCATGCAAGGGATCTCCTCGGGTGAGGCAGGAAAAATCAGACTTCGAGACTGTCTGCATGACTAGGTAATTGTGTGTACTGCTAAGACACTGTCAGGGTAGGAGGGGACGGAGGCAGCAGACCCCAGTATGGCTCCGTATTTAATAGAACAGGGGGAGGAAAAATATAGCTCTAGGAAGAAGAAACTGTGTCTTGCTAGGCAATGGTTTCTGGAGAAGGTATTCTGTCAACTTATTCACATGTGCAGATGTGATAATTGCTTTCCACTTCCGTATCTCACAGGCAGTGCCTATCTCTGTGGGAGGCTTTTCCTTTTGCTCTCACAAAAGGAATATTTTTGGTGTCTTCCATGTGCTTGGTGAGATTTCTCCCATCAAACCAGACTGAAACACCAGAGACTATAGATGCTTAACCTACCTTCTTTCACTGCCCCCCTCACTTCATCATTCTGTGCATCTCATAATTTGGTCATTGCTGCTCAAACTAATCATGCTTCAGCATGCATGTGTAGTTTCTTTCACTCTTTTACTTCGACACATTTACAGCACATTTTTACTACCAGATATTTTCTTGCTGGACTATCTGCTTTTGTAAACCTTACTGGACTTGCATGCAATACACATTCACAGCCCTGCTGAGCTGAAGCTATGTGTCTCAATTCCTCTCCAAATTCAATATTGAATTTTACCTCCAGCCTCCACTGCTCTTCTTTCTAGTGTACATAACTGACAGCAGTCATGAATGGCTGTTAAGGATTTTTGGCCAAGTTATGTATCTTTAATTGCCCAAGCCTCTTTCCAGTATCAAGCTGTCCAGGGAGTGAATCAGATTTCAGGATTTAGAGCAATGTTATTTATGAAATAGAAGTGACCTTGTAGCATTTAACACTTGTTGTCCTGTTTGTCTGCTTCTTTCAAGGCATTGCAGCCCACTTGACAGATCAGAGCCCTGGGACACAGGTTTTACTCTCAGCTTTGACTAGCTGGGTGAACTCAAGCAAAACATTTTCCATGACTTCAGCCCCTTCTGTAAAATGAGGACTACCTTTGTAAGCACTGAAGGATCTACAGATAAAGAAAGAGTGATGCAGAAGAGATGTTATTGTTAGTATTACGATTATTATTCTTATTACTACTACTACCTTGTTTTGGATGGCAATTCTATCATTCATCTTACAGCAAGATCTTGCCATAGTTAGAGTTGTGCTAGAGGAAAAACTTACGTTCTTGCTACTTGCTGCACTTTTAGGTATTGGTGGGGACATATACTAACAATATTCCACCCATGAAAAAGTGCATTACTTCCCAAAGCACTTTAGAGAACATAGCATTACTGTGTATATGTGCTCATCTCTGAAGTGCAGCTGTTTCTGGTGTTATATATGAGAGTTGGCCACAGCAGCCTGCAATGATGCCTTGTAAAAAAACTGCAGCAGAGGAATGGCCCTGACTCCTTATACTTTATAAGTTATATTATCACGTGTGCTTGAGGTAATGGGATGTAAATTGCCCAGTAAGCATTTGCTAGCATCTCAAGCCCAAGTCACACAAAGGCAAACAACTTCACAAGATGGAAAACAACAAAGAATGGGGCTTGTTGTCAATTAAACAAAACGGTGAGAGAGATGTGATGACAAATTTACACCAGCACGTGAACAGGGATAACACCTTTGCTCTGTGCGTGTGTAAATCCTGTGAAGGGACACAGGTGGTCAACATCCCCAGCATCTAATCTGAAAGAAGAGTACTAATGCCAGGCAAAGGCACCATGAGAAGGATGCTATTTGCAGACAGAGACTCCACCGTCCTCTCCTAGCACACTGGGTATTTCTTGGAGATCTCCCAGACACTGCCTGGCCAGGCTAAGCTGCATAGCTTCATCAGATCTGATAAACCTTCAATCCCAGAGCACTGAGAACTAGCCATATACACTCTGGGCCTACAGTAGTGATCTCCTTCCTTAAGCCCAGGAGTTGCCTACTGGGGAGGTAGCTTCAACTAGCCAATATCTGTTAAGGGTAATGCTCAGTGTGTGCTGTTTATTATTAACTTCTCCTGAGAAAGAAGCTTCATAAAAATAGAACGTAAACTCCTGTCATTCCTTCTCTCCCCTCAGTTACACTGAAGCATCATTACAGTTGCATATGTAAATGAACCAGGCATTCAAAAACTTCACAGCCTCTGCAGGATAAGGCTATAAGGGTCCTGGTTTTCATGAATTCTGTAGTTTCCAGTGGGGCCTCCTCTCCTTGGAACTGTTGTCCACTCTTCCACCAGCTTGTATCTCTCTCCACATACAGCCTCTGCAGAACCCAAAAGTATGGTATACCCTACCTTATGACTGCTGCAGAGGATTTGGAGATCATGCATACATGTGCACCACTGGGATGTAGTCCTGAGGCAACACTCCAGCCACGCTTTCAGGCTTGGGATTTGAAGAGTAAGTTAACATAGACTTAAAACCAGCCTGAAGGTTGCCCTTAGCAGAGAGTAGAGACACTGTAGATCCGTTTTCTTCCCCTCTTCCCCTGTCACCAATATTTCATTTTTCTGCCTACCTGCAAAATAACTTGCTGAAAACAAACTAAATCTGGCACAAGTCTGATCCCTCCCTTAAAACCGAGTAGATTCTTTCTTCCACCTCTGGGAGGTTAAATGCCTTTAAATGTCTGAGAGCAAAGCTCTCTGCCAAAGCTTCTGAACCGTCACGGATACAATCTGGTATTCCCTATCTGCTCGGCTGTGTAAGAGCCAGGTAAATGAGGTCATAAAGGTATAAAGGTGATATAATAGTTCCAGTCAGAGCATGTCTAGTGAAGTCTGTATTAATGTATTCAGCTTGACAAAGATGAGAATCTCACTCCTTTCTTGTCAGAAACAAGGGACCAGCAGTAGATGTTGCTGCAGCTAACATGGAGATCAGTATTTTCCCAAATGAGTAATAAAGAATTCTTGGGGGAAACATTATAGCAATTGGCTGTGCCATCCCAAATGACTGCCATGGCAAGTATGCACAGAATCTAATAGACAAGAGCTAACTCAAACTAACGTCACAACTAACATCAAGAGATATCATTTCAAGAAGATCCATAATATCAGAAGTTATATATAAGTGTTATCTCAGGTCCCCTCAAATTTGAAGCCACTTAGTTAAGTGAATTCAGCCACTCAGATTGGCAGTTAAGGGGTAACAGAATCTGCCTCTTAGCCTTACCTAGATTGTGAAATAGTGCAAATTACTGATCAGAGCTGTGCAGTCTATCCACATCAGGAGTTTGACTGGATATAGATTTATTGGCGCAAAATATTATAGAAGAAAACTGCTTGAAGAGAGCTTTTTGGCATAAGAAACAGGGAATGCTCAGAGAAAAGGAAGGGGATTCCTCAGATGCTTTGCTAGTTCAGATGAAGGTTAGTGGTCCAGTGGGCATGGATATCAGCATGGGCCCTTAAGACAAATCCAGATACTCAGTTACTATGGTGAAGGGGGCCACGCGAATACCTAGGCAGACAGAGGCAATTTACTGGTGTCCTACTGGGAATGGATTTGCAAATTAAAAACCAGCAAATGAAAGACAAGGACATTTGTGAGAATTCTGAACTGTCTGCAGAGTTGAAACTTTTCCTGGAACAGCCCAACAGAGGCAGAATGAGTGTTCCTCACAGAGGGGCAAAAGCAAGGAAAGACGGGTCTGATCTTGGTTCCATAACTGAAGTAGAAAGGTAACAATCTATACATCTGGAGAGATACCCTCTCTTTTGGAAAATGCTACCACTTATAAAGTCCATTAAGAACCGCGGGGCCAAAACCACACTTCTCTGGGAGGCATATCCAAAGATGTTCCATGTAGGCAGAGCCCGCCCAGGCACAGCAACACTAAAATGTTGGACGCTGAGGCTGAAGGAGGTGCTGTCAGAGCAACTCTCCCACTGGAGCAGGATAGTGTGAACCACTTTGGAGGACTGCCTGGAAATCCACGTCACAAAGACAAACAGATTGACAGCAAGGTCCTCAGTTTTAATAGAAAGGTCAGAATCTGAACAAACATCCAAAATGCAGCAAAACCTGAAGAAAATTTCAAGCCTCCTAAAGTTCTACAATAATTTCAGTGTCAATTTTCTACCAGTCTTTAGAATGACATAGATGGTTTAGTGTGCTTCAGCAAATATAAATTAACCTCTCTAGTACTAACTGTCTCAGCAGCAGCCCATGCCCACACAAATGTTGGCAGGTGGATTAAGATGATGCACCAACCTCAGATGCAAAGACAGGAAGAGAAACAGAAAACAGACACCGTTTGCCAATGGTAAACCTCCACCTAGGTGCCCCCTGAATTCCTACAGTAATTTCCCAATTCTTTATAACTTTAATATTCCAGGACTTTTAAGAGGCTATTGTGTGCAGAACATCATCTCCAAGACAGGGTCATAGATTTGGAGCGTTCAGCCATTTTGATGTATTGGTGAGCTAAACCAAAAAATTATCTAGGAGTTGGTCTTTATTGCCTGGGTTCCTAAGCAAAATATGTTTTCTGTGGCCATATAACCTTTTGCTTTTTCTTCTCTTCACGTGTGTGTCTCTCTTCCTTGGTGTGTTTGTGTGCCTGTTTTGTAACTGCAGGTCCCACTGTAGTTTCAACCACGTCTGAGTGAGTAACGGTGATCTCGGAGTTACTAACCTCTTATGAGTTCCATGAAAATCACTGGTGGGGTGTAACAAAGAGAACTTGGTTGGTTCTCCACTGAGGGAAAGGCTGCCGAGTGAACTGAAGCCATTACTCCATGTTGCATAGAGATGGTATAAAAGCCTCAATACCAGGAGAAGCTTAGATCAGAACTCACATCTTGTTAGGCATCAGAACATGTAACCATGACACAAACCTTCTGGAAGCCAAGCTTCATTAGTTCTGCAGCTCTCAGACCCCCTTGTTTTCAACTAGAGGAGTGCAGGAAGGATAAGGTTTGCCATTTTTAATTTCTTTTTAAAAATCACTTCAGTTTCCTCAAAATGTCCCCTCTTAGATGTGACTAATCATTGAAAATATTGATTGCCTTCTATCCATCTCAGAAAGTGCACCTTCAGAGCACATGAAGATAACGGCTGATCAATGAGCATAATCTTAGCAAAAGCAATAAGAATAATACCTGTATTAGAAGCAGACTGAGGGTGCATGCACACGGTAGACCAAAGAAAAAACATTATAAACCAGAGCAAATACATCTTTATAAGCCTGCAGCAACAAAACTCTTACCACCTTTCATTAAAATGCCATAAGGAAACATTACAAACCTATTATATGAAGAACCAGAATGTTGTGTAATGGTTTGCTCGTTGTTCAGTGTTATTTCTGTGATGAGTTGCTATCCATTGCTATTGCCAACACTTCATTGACATTAGTTGGATGTATGAGTATCTGTGTGTGAGGGCAGGTAAGGAAAATCTGGTACAGATCCTCCGGTGATGTAAATTGTCATGGCTGTGTTGACGTCAGTAAATATACACTGATTTCCTCCAGCAGACAATTTGCATTTCTGTATGTAAAAAGCACAGAAACTAGGTACTGTTTCAACTTCCCTCTTAGACACTGTAGACAAATGCTCATGCAAATACGTTCTCTCTTCTATGTGCAAATACACACATTGCCTTGCAGTACCCTTTGCAAGTCATGACAGGAGCTTTATGCTGCTTCCTATGCTGAAATTTATAAAAAGGATCATTGCTGATCTATCTGCCCACTCTTATCTGCAACAATAGATCTCCACCTGCTTTGCTGCAGATCTTAAAGTACACTGAGATGAAAGGGACTGTCCAACATCACAAGTCTGTTAAAAATACATTTAGGGGGAATTAAACTTTGATCTTAAGACTGTTAGTCCGATGCTTTAACTAAGAGATCTTAAACAGAGCCATTGGGCAGAATAAATCCAAGAGTCAAGACTCTCATTTTCTCACCTAGGGCTTAGCTAAAAGAAATTACAAACTCCAGATTAGATGAATACAGAAATATTATTAGTTTGTTTCACGGTACACCTCTTCAAGAGAAAAAAATGTATACATAATTAAAAAAAAAAGTATGAAAAAGAAGGGGGAAATGATCCTATTTCAGACTCTGTCTTCATAAATAACTCTTTTTTTCCTTATATCCTCTTATGTGGTTCCGTGGATTGTGGACCGAGTAACACTCACAGATTACACATAATTTTATAATGAATTAAATATTTTCCATCTGTTAAACAGAGGGATATTTCTGGCTTTCTATAATGTTTTCCTACGGGAGAAACAACAAAAGGTTTCATTATCAAGAATGGAAAAAGAGAAATAAACCACTGCTGAACTATGAAAGGAGAAAACAAGCAACCTAACAAGGCATTTATAGGGAAAATAACAGGAAAGCAGAAGATGAGTAAACACTATGTACAGAAAGATTAAGGTAGAGAGACAGTAGCTCTTTTTTACTGCTCCTGCTTGGATTCCAAGGCAGAAGGGGAAAAAAAATAAAACTGGGAAATTTCTACAGTCTAATACATCTGTTTATCCAGAGGTACTTTTGCTTGCAGAAGTATACTGCATTTTATCACGAGAAGACTTTTTTTTAATGAGTAGATAGAAGCCATAATTAATACAAGACTAGATTTCTAGCTGACAGGCTCTGGTCTGGCACAAGCTAAGGACTGGAAGAGCATCCCAAGGCTAGATTTCTCTGGCTTACTCTGACTAAAAGTACAAATAATTTCAAGTACAGTGTAGGTGGGAATACGTACAGTCTATGCTTCATATAAGGAGCCACTTTCTGCATGCTTAAACTGTGTGAACCATGCCTAAATTGTGTATTCCTGTGTGTGCACCATTTTATGAAAGACAGGGAGATACCAGTCGCTTGTTGCAATCCCAGAACAACGGGTGGGTGTCCTTCCATGCTGTACCTGCTGCAAAGAATGGGACAGCCAGCCCTGGCAGGAATTCTCAAGGGCATTGTTAATACCTATTCATTTGGGATATTTTTCCATTTATACCTCTTCCAAACAGCCACACATGAATTCTTTTCAATGCCAGCAATGTTCCTGTGTGAGTCCATTGCTCCTAAAATCTTCTCACAGAAGCTTACCTCAGATTTGCCTGGGAAACAACACCAAATAGTTCAATACAAAGCATATGGAAGAAAGATACTCTTGTCACAAGAGAAGAGCAGCCTGACTGCAACAGAACATACAATCGAGTGATGTAAAATTATCACGATCTTATCAGAAGAACAAAATATTTCATTTGCATCTCTCCTCATTTAGGCATTTAAAAATTCACCTTTTTTGCTGTTGCTTTCAGCCCTTGCCTTCTCCTGTGAAAAGATTACTGTGAGTCTTTGTTTCTCCAGGTACTTCTCTAACCGGGCTCAGGAGACAGATACACAGGTAGAGTCTATCCAAAGCACCAGTAGGGCAGCATTTCACACGGATTCCTGCCTTGTTATTACTTCCTGAGGGTTCCATCCTGCCAGTGAGATTTCCCACAATAGTGTTTCCAGCCTCGACACTGTGTTGCTCTGGCTGGGACCTTATAAAGCATTATATTGAGATGCTGTCCCTGTAGGAGGAATTCCTCATGACATCTTTACTCACTATATTTTTAGTGACTGATTATTTATTATAATTAATTAATAATCACTTAGTATTGATTGATATTATATATAATATTTACTCAGCAATATTTTACCTAGAACTTCATCCTGAACCCTTCCTAAGCTGAGAGCTTTTTCTTCTCTCGCTTACCTGTTATTTTTTAAATATTGTTGTGAACCATTAATTCCATATTCCTCTGCCTGGGATTTTACAGGCCCCGATGCAGATACGACACAGGTGTGTACGTGTCATAAAGTATGTCTTACATTACAATGTGAACGGAACCAGTATGGATATATCTTTAAATGGGACACAGTCAGAGTCTTCTTTCTTTTTTCCTCTCATTATACTCTGTATTTCAAAATAAAGGGTTTTAGCATCTGTGTAGCTATGCCAATGCAGACCTGTCATTTGAAACCAGTTTACAGCACTCAACTCCAAATAACTTTTGATGCTGAAACAGTACATTGCTAGCAGGGATTTGCAGAACCCGGGGCAGCACCAATGTAACTATTTCTGGTGTGCGAAAGCTCAAGGGAGTTAAACCCTGAAATAGGCTGGGGAAAATCTGAATCTAAAAGAATCAAAGCAGAGGGCAAACGTAGCATTCCTTGTGCACCCTAAGGGAAAGGAGTGGGTACCTGGGGTGCACAAGCCATTCAGACTTGTTCTGGTTGTCTTCTTTTTTTCTTTTTATTTTTTTTTTTGTGCTGGTGCAATGTGCAAATATAGCAAAATATGTTAATAGTAAGCCATAATATTTACAATTATTGTTACTATCCATTGAAATCAGTGGGATTTTGTCTAATGCCTTTACCCTGGAGATAACCCATAGAATAGAACATTAATGCATAGCTAAAAAGAAAAATTATGGAAAGCAGCACCTCTGCATATGCACTATCTTCATTTTACAGTTACATAATTGAGCTTTTGAAATTAAATTAAAATAGAGCAAACAGCCTCAGACCACAATAGTAACTAAGTGAATCTAACATTGTCTTTTAAAACTCGCTTCTTTACTAAGAAAGAAAATACTATCCCAAACCAATACAAAATAAATAAATTAATTAATAAATAAAATTATTTCAGCCCAGTGCAAATCCAGATGAGCTTTAAGACCACTGGGAAAATGTGATTTTAGAAAATTTTGTCCAAGAGTTTTAAGAGTTTGTTTTGCATGATGAGGTATCTTGTAGAGCAAACACAGGCTAATAATTTAAAGGCAGTACTTAAATTCATATGTCATGCTACACAAATACTGTTTCTACACCTTATTTTCATTGCTGGTGACACGGTTAAAAGAAGACTTTAATGCTACTTTAATGCCACTTTATTGCAGTTTGTAAACTGTGCCCATGTGTTCTGATGGAACGAACTAACATGGATTATTAGCTATTATTCTAATTGTATTTATCAAAGTGAGTTTTCCAGCTAATGCATGGGCTCAAAATCCAAAGCCCTTCCATAGGCAATGCTCCTACTGAGAGTTTTACTGATAAAAACCATCAGGATTTGGGCCATTTAGACTTAATCTGCTAAATTCAACCCCGTGGCATTTCCCTGGTACTCAATGAAGGGTACTGGGAATTGTCAAAAACAGTAGTATTCTGATAAAGGAGGAAAGGAAAATTTATGCTCACAGGATTTGATGATACTTTAGGAGGGTCCCTTATGACAAGATGCTGCCTTGTAAGGGTGATCTAAGCTATGCTAATTTGGTAACCTGTATTTTTGAAGCAAAACATTCCATGACGAATGACCTTATTTTTTTGTTTTTAAAGCTGTGAGGCGCTTATGCAATAGACTCCTAAGGTAGAAAGAGACAGATGCCGCGGAATAATAATCAGCCTAATTCTTGCTGAAAATCTCTGCAAAAAAGCTTTCTCCTTGCCTCTCCTTTCACAGGTAAGCTCAGTGCTACCTTTCTCACACAACGACATGCAGCAGCAATTAGTGGACCTCTGCATAACTCGGGAATTCTTCCCTTTCTAGAGATAGGCTTGGCTTTTGTTCTCTTTTAAAATGTACACTATTATTCTTTTATTTAAAAAGCGGGCTTTAAAAACCAGAAAACATCAGTTTTCTGATAACTGTGAACAACAGAAACAAGACTGAACTTTTCTTTAAAATAATAGAGATGCCTCAGTTGCTTCTTCTTCTGAGTCCCTTACAAAAGACTGCCCCAGCTGACATGAGCAGTTACACATGTCCAAGAGCTCAGGTCTTCACTTCTATCCAGAGCTTGAGGTGAGCTGGGCTGCAAAAAATCTCAAACCTCAATCCTGACTCAAAATGAGCAAAATGCCTGGGCTGTGCCTGAGGTAAAAAGGGCCAGCAGAAGTACACTTAAACACGCTGCTCCTGTCTTGAGAGAGGCAGAGGAAATTCCATTACTGGGCAGTGAGAGCCGGGCACTGCCCGGGTGCTGCTTTAACCCTTGCTTTCAGCCACTGCATTCTGACATGCTAAAATATCATTTCTGTTCTGTTTAGAGGGGCCATTTTCTGTAGTGAACAATCAGTTCCTATGCTCTCAGCTAGGAGAAAAAACATAACAGATAACATTGAATTTCAGGGTTTATAACATAGGGAAAAATATGTTCAGATGTGGGGAGAAAGGAAGAGAGTGCAGATAGCTACTCTGCGCAGCTATTAAAATATATGTCCCCTGTTGTCACACACAAGCAAAAATACAACTCTCAGGTTGACCAGCTGGATCATAAGGGATATTGGGCACACTGTCAATAGGTGGTGAAAGAGTCCCCCTCCCCTCCATCCAAGTTGTCTTTAAGTTAGCTTTTGCAGTCTCTTTTATTTCCTTCTAACAGTCAGAGATGAGAGAGGACGAAACCTAGCACATACAATCAATGGGGGGAAAAAAAAGAACCTGCAGGAGTGAGAAATGTAGACTGTTTGCATCTCTCATATTTCCTTTTCTATACAAAGATTTTGGTTTGCCTACACTATAGAAGGAAACAGAAGCAGTCTATTTTAATCTGCCTGAGTGAAGAGCGCTGCAGGGATTGCTCTGTTATCCCTAGCAGCAGCCCTGACTTTCCACAAAAAGGCTACATTCATCCATCCATCCACCTATCTATCTGAAATATAAAGATTATCACACGATACACCAGTGATCAGCCGTGTTCTTAATCCACTTCTCTTTGTGCCTTTTGGTATGAAGATAAAATCTACAGTTCTTTCCCCAATCAAACCCCACTGCCAAAAAATCTCAGATAAGAAGCGGGTATTTAGACTTATGCAGAGAAACTGATTCTTCAGTCTGTGTAATGACGTATGTTAGAAACTCTTTTTCAGAAGAAAGGAAAGCCCTTGCCGTGACGGTGTTTCTAACAGAGCCTTCACTGCAGGGATTCACTACTGAAAAAACAATGAGCTTGATTATACATTTTTTATATGGGTTTCTTACTGGTTTGACTCCGGTGACTTCAACTACGCTATTCTGGATTTACACCAATCAGCATGAGTTCAGGCTCTGGCCCTACATCTTTTTAAAACTCTGTCCATGGCATAATGAATAAAGGCTAGATCTAGCAAATGCTTACTACCTGTAATAAAGCTCTGAGTATCCTGCTCACTTCCTTTAAGTTGTGATTGCTAAATTGAGTCTTACAGTGCAGTATTTTAGAATTATGGATCTGTCTTTTGGGATTCAAGCATGCCTTCACTGTATATATTCCTTTAATAGTATTGCTTTCAATAGTAATTTCTCCACTGATTTTTATAGAAACATGTGATAGATGCTTAGCTGTTATGAATGTAACTCTACTTACACCAGCTGAAAATCCAGCTCCATGTTGTAACTATGCTTGTGTATTCAAAACAAATATAAGAGAAACAAGTCACTTTTATTTAAAATGTCAAAAGAGACAGGGAAGATATTTTGGGCTGTACTGTGTGGTGTGTACTTCATTTGTCTTGACATTACTATAACCAAAGCAATAGAGAAAGTTCTAGGAAGGAAATTCCAATCTAGTTTTACTACTTAGATGAGCTTCTTTCTTACATAAAGGAAGCCACATCAGAAACTATGCTCCTTCTCATCCTAACTTCACTAACTCTGGCTTTCAACCAGAAAACATTCCCCTGCTTTCCAAGTGCCTAAACAATGGAAATTATAATACTGAGTGCAGTTGTAATTACCAGCTGGTGAACTGATGGCATATACTGGATGCGGAATCCAAGAAAATGTGACTCTGCAATAGTAGCCTCTTCCACCACCTATAGTGCTGGAATGCTCACCCTTGTTTACTATACATGCATGCATATCGACCATTATCAGTATTCAGCACTACTAAGTCACGCTTTCTTCACTCAAGAGGAAAGACCAGCAAAAAATACTTTGTCCTGTTGAAGAGATGGATCAGTGTCAGGTGCCACTCACCAAAAAAAAAAAAATAACCACCAAACCCCCCTAGAAAAACCCCAAAACCAACAATACAGCCTACGCACAAGTGCAATAAGCATCCAAAATGTCAAACATATGTACAGAATCTGTATCTCTATGAACACGTCATATGGGCTCATACATATGATGTGCAATATAACAATGTAATGCTTATCGTGTGTGATATAACACATACCCTAGACCCCTTACACCAGTGAGGGCAGGAAAATCCCAGCTCATTCCAGGGATGATGGAGGTTTTTTTGACTGATACCAGAGACTTAAGGCGAACAGAAGCTGCTACAACGCTGCTGTCCTTTGCAAATCTTCTCCCTTCCTGGGCTGAAACGCACTCATCTTTGATCGAAGACTTACTTATTTATGACAGACAATGAGGGCAGGATGCTGTGGGTGAGCACCGCAGGTGAGCAGCACGAGTGGGTACAAAGGGGCCACGGACACTTGTGCACAAAAATAAAACCGGTGAACTGGGAGGCAAATGCCTCTTGGAAGCAGCATCCAGGCTCCTCTTTTGCACTCTGCCTGCTCTCCCCGAGAACGCATCGAGGGAGGGATTCCCCACCCACCCACACACTGCCTCTCTCTGTGCAAGGCTGCAGGGGGTATAACCCAGTTCCTTCTTGGATCTGGGCCCGGAAAGAGCCCGTTACGCTCCCGCTCCCCCACCGCCACCCCTGCCCGCCCTCCTTCCCCCTCCTCTCACTTACTCCGGTCTCCGGCTCAGGACGCCTTTGCCGATGGCCTGGGGGGTCTTGTGCTGGAGGAGAGCGGCGCAGCAGCCCTTCTCCCTGCCGTCCTTCTCCGCGGGGTGCTGGTGGGGCTGGAGAGGGGGGTGCTGGTGGCCGGCAGCCCGGCCACTGCCGCCGGGGCCCGCCGGTGCCTGCTTGCCTGCCGGCGGCGGCTGCGGCGGCGGCTGCTGTGCCGGGAGCTGTTGGTGGTGCTGGACCGGGCCCCACTGGCCCGGCGGCGGCGGCGGCGGGGTCTGCTCGGTCGGGGAGCCCTGTGGCGGCGCGGGGGCGGCCGGTGGCTCGGCGGGGGCCGGCTGCTGCCCGCGGAGGTTGCGGTTCTCGGTGCTCAGCTCGTCCAGCCGCCGCTCCAGCTCGTCGATGCGCTGCCGCTGGGTGTGGATGAGGCTCTGCTGGTTCTGCACGATGGCGGTGAGCTCCTTCAGGTAGAGGACGGCGCGCACCGGGTTCTCCAGCAGGCTCTCCATGCCCCGGCTGCCGGCCGGGGCCCCCCTGCCCGGCGCTCCGGCGAGAGAGGCGCCGGGCTGCGGGGAGGCGCCTCAACGCCCCACGCGCGCGCGCGCGCCACCAACCG
>VXBJ01002763.1:531535-561824 GCA_013400055.1 Nycticryphes semicollaris | reverse complement strand
GGAAGGGAATTAGGGGAGAGAGGCGGGGTCTCCGCAGCGGATCCCGCCCTCCTTCCCCCCCACCTTCTTCTTCCCGGAAGGTCGGCGCAGGCGCGGGAGGGCGCCCGAGCAAAGGGTCGGGGGTCCCGGCGCGCTGCTGGGGCCGGGGTGGTGGATCTGAGAGGAAATCTGGCGTGGCGGTGCCCCGTCCCCGGCCCTCAGCGTAGGCGGCGGGAGCAGCTGCGGCCACCTCCTGTGCGGTGCCGACCTCGCTGGGGGGCTCGATGGGAGCCCGCGGCGGGAGGTGGGAGCGGGCAGCGGCAGCGCGGCCCGGCTGTGCCACTCTGCGGAGCCCTTCGCCGCCTCTCCGGCACCCCGTTCTTCCCTCCTCCCTGAACGGCACCTCTAGGTGTTGCTGCTCTAGGTGTATGCATGCTGGCAGCCCAGAAACTCAACAGCAGCCTGGGCTGCATCGACGAAGGAAGCGTGGCCGGGAGGTCGAGGGAGGTGTTTCTGCCCCTCTGCTCCAGTCTCATGGGAACCCAGCTGGACTACTGCGTCCAGTTCTGGGACCACCAACATAAGAAGGACATGGACTTGGAGTGAGTCCAGAGGAAGGCCATGAAGGTGATCAGAGGGCTAGAGCACCTCTCCTATGAAGACAGGCTGAGAGAGTTGGGGTTGCTCAGCCTGGAGTAGAGAAGGGGCTGAGGAGACCTTACTTCCTGAAGGGCACCTACAGGAAAGTTGAAGAGAGACTTTTTACAAGGGCATGTAGTGATAGGACAAGGGGTAATTGTTTTAAACTGAAAGGAGGTAGATTTAGAACAGATATCAGGAAGAAATTATTTTCTGTAAGTGTGGTGAGACACTGGAACGGGTTGCCCAGAGAAGCTGTGGATGCCCCATTCCTGGAGGTCTTCAGAAGCCCCGCCAGGCTAAATGGGCTTTGAGCAACCTGGTCTAGTGGGAGGTGTCCCTGCCCATGGCAGAGGGGTTGGAACTATCTGATCTTTAAAGTCCCTTCCAATCTAAACCATTATGTGATTCTGTGATTCCATTCTCTTTTTTTTTTTCTCTTTTTTTTTTTTTTTTTTTTTTTTCTTCCAGGGTGACGTTGTGGTTTCCTTTTTTTATTTTGTTCAAAGTGACAAACAGTTGTAGCTGGTTTTGGCAGACTTGATGAAGATGGTCCTGTTTTTCACTCTGCCTTCTTAGGGTGCAGAAGGTAGAACTAAATTGGAACCTTAGGGAAGGAGTTACAGAAGAAAATGGATGTTAGAGGAATCTGCTGCTTCCCTGCAAATTTGTCACTTCTTTGAATCTTTGGTAACCTTTATGTTCTTAGGAAGAAAACTAGAACTTACTGAGGAGTTTTGCTGGGCGATGTAGAGGCTGCAGATGTAATACAGCAGAAGTGACAGGCAGGGCCTTTGCTGTTAGACTTTGTGCAGGTTTTTCTCATTGCTCAAGAAATACCTTCCTTTGCCCTTCCTTATCCACCCACAGCCTTAAAAGTTCGCAAACTTACAGTCTTGGGTCTGAGAAACTATCTGTGTGCTTTCTATTATATTCATGTGTAAGTAACCTGGCTAAGGTTTCAGGATCTCCTGTGTAGATCCACAAATAATTTTAATGATTTCTGTCAAGGGTATAAAAGCAGCATCCTTTCCAATCACTGTGGGCACTGAAGATCCAGGAGGTGTAAGGAGCAGTCAGACCTGGTTTTAGGCAAGCATATCAGTAGATGTGACTGAGTGTACAAAAGGTGCAAGGCCACAGAACACAAACCAACTGTTTTTAAGTAGATTATTTTGACTGTAGAATTACTCCTGGTTTGCCTTTTCAGATCACCAAAGCCTGCACCCTAGCAAGGATTTCCTGAAGTGAGGAACTGAGCAATGTGAAGGAGAATCTGTTTCAGATGAGCTAAAAGGTGTATTTCCAGCCTTTTCTGTTCACAGATAGCCCTGGGAATGTAAACTGATGCAAACAGGTTCACCAGGATTAGAAGCTGTTCACAGACTTCTCCTTAAAAAAGAACTGCTATTCACAGTTCCCTTGCGAGCACATAGAGATGGCTTTGGAGATCATGAAACATTGCCATATGTCCCCTGTGTGTTGGGGGAAGACTCCAGAGTGAACTCTAAGGAGTACGAGCATTCAAGTCCCCCTCACATGTGACTTTATTCCAAAGTTTTAGGGGACACCTTCCTCCACCTCATTGCCTAGTATGTCGTTAATGTGACGGGACTGACTGAGCAGGAACTGGCATTATTTAGCAAGAGGAGAGATACTTATAGTGGAATGAGAAAAAAAGACACATGCAGAGAGACAGGGGAAATGAAATCACCTAAGCTATATTTGGGAAAGAGTGGAAGTAATTGTTTGGGAAATTGGGCTGGTGTACTGTCGCCTTTCAGAGACGGCACTGAGCAGCATCATTTCAGTCTTGCCTCACAGGAACAGAGTCCAGGGACACCAATGGTAATAGTGTGCTTTTGGCATTAATGCATTCCAGAAAAAAAACCAGGGAGTGGCTATGAGTACGCTTACATATGTACATACACACATAACGTTACCTTGTCCTTGTAAGGTGAGACTTCAGGCAGAGATTGTTTATCTTGCAGAACAGAGGAGGCTGTTTTAAATCTTCAGGCAAGCCCTGTGCTGAATTTGGTCTTTGCAGTGGACATCATGTTCCTTTGCAGCTCAGCTGGATAAAAGCAATGAAGAAATAAGGGTTGTAGACATCACACTGGCCTATCCGGGTATAGTACGGCCCCCTTTTAAGGGGATACTAACTAAAAAGAAAATTTCATCCTGGTTTGGATAATTGAGGGGGGACAAAACAGCTTGGGATTCTTGCATCGTGGTGCTTGAATGCTTATCAAAAGATGTAACTTTTGCTGCATGGAGTGGACCTGATGTATTCATTCACTGTTCCAGTACCTTCAATTTACTTGACCAACCTCATTAGCCTAGTTTCTGCTAATAAATCTTTGTCATAAATTAAACAGAGACCTATGACCGTGGATTGGTAAGCTAAAAACAAACAGGCTGAGAGAATCAGAAAGAAACCTGTTTTCTGTGCAGATGTGGTGACTGGTGGACAAAAATGGTAAGATCAGCCCTGACCTTCCAGGTTTCTAGAGAGAGCATGTGCCAAAGGAAAATGCAGCAGAATGCTTTTGTGCCTAACATGAGAGAGTATGCAGGGATCTCTTTACAAAACTTCAAGAGGTAATAGAGTTGCGTAATCCTCCGTAATAAGAAAATTCAATGAAGACAGGGTGTTCATTCAGGAGGAATCTGCAAGGATATCAGAAGAAACTGAATGTCTTCTTTTGCTTGGTAAGCAAGAATCCTGCATAGCTAGGCAACGCCTCCTCTTTTATCCAGCCATCACTGTGTCCCTTTGATTTTGCTGCCGCGATACCTAGCATACATCATTTGCAAAGCTCTGCACATTAGTGAAGTAAGCTTTACTGTTCCAAAGAAGGTGAATGTTAGGGTTGTAGCCATCAAAAACAGGGAATTAAGGACACAGAGCGGTTAAATGACTTGTCCGAGACTGTAGAGGAGGCCAGGGAGAACAGATTTTCGACTTCAAACATCTTTGACATTTAGCCTAATCTTCAGGTCGTTAAATGTTGCTGCTTCTCTCTTTAGGAGGGATGATACTGCGAGGAAGACAATGGCGAAGATAAGGAAAGTGTGGATTCTGTTAAAATTATTTTTGTCATAGATAATTTGTTGGTATTGTATTTTTCAAAGTCCTGATTCTTTTCAGTNGATTAATTATGTTATTATGGAATAAAGTGCTTCCTTTATCCACTTAGCAAGGTGCTTGGGCATTGCACAGACAATTACAAATAAAGTACAGCACTAGTAATTAAAGTAAGCACGCATTATAAAACCAAAACAAAATGCAAATTATTCAAGCCCCAGGATTTAATGGAAAGGTCTAACACTACATGATTTAATTTTATATTTATTTAGGTATTCAATTCAGTCAGAGTAGAGTGAATCCATAAATAAGGGTATGCTAATACGCATACATGATAGGGAAACTAGTAACATCTTCAGGTGTTTCATCTGCTGAAAAAAAATCACTGCAGAATGTTCTTGCAACATTCTCTGAGAGGTCCTAATCCCACTTTAATTTGCAGCAGCTCTCTGAAACTTGATGAAAATAAATCGCTCCAGTCTTTTGGCAGGTAGAGACTTCCCATGTTTTTTCCATTTTAAATTCTGTTCAAGGCATTTCCCTCCTCTCAGTTACACTTCATCTTCTTTCTGGACAGGAGCTGCTCACAGCAGAACGAGGCAGTCTTCTCCCTATTTCTTTCATTTGACCCCATTGTCCACCAACTCCCGTGCCCAGGCCTTGCAGGGTAACATCTTACTCCTGGTAAGTTCAGTATCCAAAGTGCTGCTAGTTTGAAATGCAGAACATCTAGCTCAAGTTCCCAGCTATGATTTCATGGTCGTTTTATCATAATTTTACGAGCTTATGGTAAGGTTTTTTATACTTCTATAAGGCATGTATTTCTACTGTATTTCTTTTAGGAGAAGGAGAATTGTGTACAAGCACACCTGAATGCAACAAACATTATTGGTGTTCAAGGTCAAGCCCTTAGTACTCAAGGAAAGGCAAATTTAATGCTGGCCAACTCACTTTAATTAAACAAACATTTTCTCTCCTTCTTCCTGTCTCTCTTAAAACCAGGGCAGAATCTCTAGTGAAATATCCACAGCCAGTGCTTCCCACCGATCCATTCTGATCCAATTCTTAAGAAGTACGCACAAGGAAGCATAACACAAATCATATAAAAAAGACAGAATTAGAGCAAAAGGTAGGGGAAAAAAGGCAAGAATCGTGGTCTTATGTTCCTACCTTCCATCCTTATTTCTTAGGGAAGATGGGGCGTTTTGAGCCCCACCTGGAATTTAGCAGCTGCTTGCGTAGAGATTCTCAGAAATGCTTGCAAACAGCCTACAGGCCCAAAAAAAATTCTGCAGGAATTAGATGAATAATTTCAAAATAGAGGATAGAATCAAGACAATCACAATGTACTCATGCATAATTCATGGGTGGGGAAAAAAATCTGCGTCTCCTGAATGCTTCTTTCACTCAGGCTTCTTTCACTTGAGGCCTCATCCGAAACTATTCAGATCAATGAGAGATGTTTCACCATCTTGAGTCTAAGCCAAGTTGCTATGTGCTTACACCTGTTAAACAGATGGATAAAACGAAGCTAAGACCAAGTCTGTTGCCCACAATCACATAGGACATCACTGAGGGTCTGGAATTAGAAAGCGTTGGAGTCAAAAGCAGTGCTCCCTCTGCTTCAGATGAGCTTTCAGTAAAGGCAGGAGGAGTCTGCTGGCATCCTCTACTTCAGTCCAGCGCCTAAACCCCAAGTGGTGTGGTCTGCAGCCCTACTTATGTTCTTTAATTTGAAATTTGCAATGAGGTGGACTCTCGCTTTCCTGTTGGGACCTTTCGAATTGTTAATTCCTACTGATACCATAAAATCAGAAGCAAAGGGAAAATATCTAGTTCTGTAAATCAAACATAAAGTGCTGAGATGTGGTGAGGACAAATACTTCCGATTCTTTCAATGGTTTGGTTTTTTGGGTTTTTTTTTGGGGGGGGGGTTGTGGTTTTTTTATTCTCTTCAGTGGTGTACAGCTAAGCTGACATATAAATATTTTTAAATACTGCTCATCGGGAAAAAGGTACAAATTCTGTGTTGTAACCTTAGCTGAGATGTGTGGTTTTGACACATTTTAAAATCTTGACTGTATTTGAACTGTGCTATTGCAGCCTTGCATTATTTACTGCAAATTAAAAGGAATCAAGGTCCCTCTTTACAATGTACTTTCCCTTTTAATGTTGCTAAATGTTAAATTATCTCCTGTCTCTTTCATGAAATTAAGCTTTGACCACTTAATTGATTAATTCTAGAGAGCAAAAGCTACACAGAGACATTTTCTTCAGAGTCAGTCAGGTTTTTGTTTGAACTGACAGTTGTTCAGTCTTTTGTAAATACTGCAGTAAAATGAAAAAATGGAAATTAGCTTGATTCTCCAAATCTTATCTGACTGGTGCTACTGAATTACATGGAGATTTTCAGATGGGACAAGTTCGTGTGATCTGACCTTGCATAAGATACACAGGAAAAAAAAAAAAGAGAGGAAAAAAAAGAAATGGAATAACGTTAAACTCGTGCTGCAACCAGAAGCTTTTTCTGCAGTGGCAGAGATCAAATGCTGTCAGGAAAACAAAAAACATGCTTGAACAGTATACATTTCAGCTAAGGCTACAATATACCATTTTTCTGATAAGCAGCTGTTTAAAATATTTATATGTCAGCTTAGCTGAGTTCCACTGAAGAGAATAAAAAAAACCACATTGACAGAAACTGAAGTATTTGTCCTTACCGCATCTCATCTCTTTATGTTTGATTTATAGAACAAGATATTTTCCCTTTGCTTCTGATTTTATGGTATCAGTAGGAATTAACAATTCAACATCCCCAACAGGAGAGAGAGAGAGATTTCACCTTGTTGCAGATTTCAGTTTAAAGAAGGTGCAACTGCAGACCACGTCACCTGGCTTTTGGGCACAGGAGTAAGGAATGAAGATGCCAGAAGGCTCCTCCTGCCTTTGCTCACTGCAGAGGAAGGACTGCTGTCGACTCCAGCACTTTCTGGTGACAGCCCTTCTGTGGTGCCCTGTTCCACCTTGTCAGTGTGGCTTGTGTGGTCTGTGCTCCTGCTATGTAAGAGAGGAAAGCAGATACTGGCTTCTTGGGGAAATTAAAGCCAGGACAAATCAATAAGGCAGCTGGCCTGACGTGCCACTTACCATATAATCTCATGCAGCTACTGAACTGGGAACGTGAGCTTAAGAAAAGTGTATCTCCAGAAACACCTCTGGTACCACTGTGAAGACCATAAAAGGTCTTCACAGTGTCTTCACATTTGGTGAAAAGGTCTTCACATTTGTCTCATTCCTTGATATTTTGCCACTATGGTTGATCTCTCTCATTGTTGACAAGTTGGAATATTTCTCTGATTTTAATGTATCCTTTTTACTTTCCAGCCACAAGTATTTATGCCATTCTCCATCAGGGTGAAGAGCTCTTTAGTCCTAAAGCTTTTCTCTCCTTGAAGGTGACTGATCAGAACACCTGATGGTATTATTTTTAGCAAGGTAAACGGACTGAACTCTTTAAATGATGCATATTTTTTTTGAAATTTGAGTGGGTCTTTTTGGCTTTTGAGGTAGTCCTTCAGACTTGCTGATGCACAGTGTGGTCCAACTTGAAGCAGGCCAAATATTTGCTGAAGAGGTCGCTGCTCGAATGTGTTCCTGTGTCTTGTTGCTCGTTATTTATGGGGTCAGGCTTCTACTCAGGTTAACCTTTGCCTTCAAATCTGCTTACAGACCAGATCATTTCTGCTCAGACATGCTGACTTGTGATAAATATTTCTGTCTTCTGTTTTGGTGTCTGAAAGCATTTCAAGGAGCAAATAGAAGAGACAAAAAGAATCCTGTGACTCAAAACTGACAGAACTTGCTCTAGACTCTTCTTTGAAGAACATGGCAGAATTGCTTGGGACAGCTCCCACATTCCACATTCTTGCAACTGGCTCCATGTGGTAGGACCTCTGTCTTACACAGCCTCTTGTAAAGGACACAAATGACCGCTCTATTGTTTTGGGGGGCCCAGATGTAAAGAGCAGGAGATAGGTCAAATGGTGGCAGACCACAGGTCTAGTTTTTGCACTGCATGCATTAGCTTAACATAAGGTTAAGCTCTGGGTGCAAGCCCTCTCTGTCTTGAGAATTTCTTCACAACAAATGGGATTTTGGCAACGGTTGAGGCCAACCTCATGGCAAGGCAAGCAGCTGAAACTTTACAATATTTAGAGAGAAATTCCCCACTGATTTGCTGGCTACTGTATTTGCCCATCTCCTGAGTGAAAGCAGCCTAGTGGACCTTTTCAGATAGTGAGCAGAAGTATCTTCTCAAACACCACCACAGTCAGTTTTAAAGAGGGAAAAAAAAGAAAAAAAATTCCCAAAAGCTCACAGCAGTGCTGCTACTTCTTTCCATTCCATGCAGAGATGACTGTTCAGTTACTCCTTCGCTCTGCAGCACTCACATTGGGAAGGTGCACAGAGAAATAGCAAAGGATAAGGGGTCTTGCCCCTGGAGGGAGGAAGGGAGGGCTTAAGGGTCAGAATCAGTTATAGTGGCTGGATGGTGGGGAGAGAAAACTGATGTGAATTGTGAAGCGTGATACACAGGGAGACCAGTGAGAATTGATGGAGGTCCAGGGACTGAGGATGCATAGGCTGCTTGCTGCTTGGGTGGGCAGAACTGAGGCAGGGGGAAGGCTGATGTTTGGTCTGCAGGCAAGACTGATGGGGAAGTTGTGGAAGAGAAGTGAATGTGCAGAAGGAGGGCAGGAGGCATCTGAAGTGCTTCTCAGTAAACTGAAAAGAATGGCTGAGTATTTGTTACAAAGACATGTTGAATACGGTCAAAAGAAAGATTCAGATCTTGAAAGTTAGGTTGAAGTCCACTGTGTAAGACTTTAAGAGCATATAAGTGACAAAAATCAGATGCCTAGGAAAGAGAATTACAGTGGGAGCAGCACAAAGTGATACTTTCCCAAAATATGCTTCCAACCAGACTTCCTGAGCCAGAGGTGATACCCCTGCATTGAAAAAAAAAAAAAAAACAAACCCTCAGTAGTTTTCTCTTCTATCAGTTTGTCTGGTCTCACCTTGAACCTGTCTGAATTTTTAGCATTCACATCATCCTGTAGCAGGGAATATCAGATCTTTGTTCCAGCTATAGTCACCTAATGCTCTTTCCATGCATTACTGAGGAACAAGGACAGCATCACATACCTGAAGGCGGGTATCAAGGCCACATGAGCAAACAGAATCCTCTCTCCGAAGACATCACCACGCAGGAGAAGATAGGTACCTGGGACTTGGTCAAAAGACACCACCAGTCTTTCCTTTGATTCTTGTCTTAGTTTCAGGTCTGCATCTTACAGCAGCCAGAGTTATTTGCTGATGTCTTCAGTTATGATTTGTTTAAAAGCTTCCCATCTGTACAGGTTTGTACTCTGTTTCATACAGATTTAAATTACTGCTGGATGGATGTGGTAGAGTGATGATTTTGAAAATATTCTCATTGTTTTTTAATTTCTTATGTGCTGTGTTTTTTACAGAGATCAGCACAAAAAGGGAAAACACAACCAACTGTGACAGAATATATAAAACAGCATGAGCTGCCTACAGACAAATGAAAACAGTCCAAAATAATAGAGACCAATGTGAATCATGACCAGTAAGCGTATTTGTAATAATAAACATGTCATCTGTGTCAGATAAACAAATCACAAATATTTATTAAGATAACAAACAGATTATTAATAGAGAGACATCTCAAATTCAGAACATGTCTCTCAGTCTTAGTAGATATGAATTAGCAGCCAAATCTGCCAAAAGAAATCTGGCAGTCTCACAGAGGTCATCATACCTAACAATTTAAAATAAAAAATAAAAGGAGAGTACAAAGAAGGAGAGAGCAGACAGGCTTTTTTTTCCCCCCTAAACTAGTATGACATAGTTTAGAGAGATCAGGCTGCATTAGTGCTACTAAAGTTGATGTAAGCGTGATGATGGTAAGAAAAAACTGGAGGCAGGGTTGAGGGAGAGGCTTCCCCTGGTAGCTGCAGCTCTGACCCGAATCCTATAAGCTGCTCCAGGCAAGCAGGTGCATGAGGCTTCATTTTGAAATCAGTGGGTTCAAGCCAAGCACAAAAATCTGTCTCACCAGAGCATCAGCCTGCAGTTACCATTTACCTCCTTTTGTTAGTCTTTCCGATGCAGATAACACTTTAGTGATATGGCATGAATGCCCATGTCATGAAAAAAATGTAAGATTGTATTTGTTCTTTGACCCTTCTTGTTGCTGAATGAAGCCAGTCAGTTTAAAAAGTGAACCAAAGTTAATTTGCAGGAGTAACTAAATAAAAACAGTCGTTTCTTAATACAAACCTGGCCCTCGTGCATCATGCAGGTGATGGATGTACAGTCCTCAGCTTTTGGAAATGCAGAGGCTGAGGTTGTAGTAGCAGTGGGAATTCTTCCATAACATACATTCTGTATGTTTCTGAGCATAGATTTCAGAACATAAACAGTACCATACCAAACTGAACAAAACAGGCTATAAAATGCTGAACTTGTATTTCCTTCCCTTCTATGAAGGTAATGGTGCATACCCAAGCTCCTGCTGCCTCCACACAGATATATTCAGAGGGACATGAGGAAGTCCTAACATGACAATCTGCCTGTCCTGGCTGGGTCTCCAACTACCTCATCTCTTTTAGTGCTGGTTCAGATAAACACAGGGAGTTACTGTGATGGGAGCCCAAGTGGAGATGATGTTCTGGCAACTGCTGGCAGTTTTACCACCCACCATGCTAATTAACCCTTGCTGGCACTTCCAGTGGCATCACTGATACTTCAGCTGAACTGGCAGGTAGCCCTGATTGGAACCTGTCCTGCTTGGACAACTCTGCTGTAGTCAGCAGGCTGTTTGTTTAGTGGGCTCCTGAAAAATTAAAACCTTCTCTTACGGCCAAGAGTCAAGCTCTGCAGAGCTAAAGGCAAGGGTTCACTACATGCTTTTAAAGTCAGAGAGTAAAATTCCCATGGACTTTAGTGGCAGCTGAGATTTCACCCTGCCTGACCTCTACGTTGCTTTTCTAGTGGTTCTGGGGTAGTGGTGAATGTTAAATACTTTGCGGTGATAGAGACAAGGCGGAGTATTGTGCGACAGTTTGCATGACTATAGGGAATAAAACCCAAAATAAAATCAGGAGCTCTCAGCTGTAAATACCAGTCATTACAATGAGAGGTAGGTGCTACCCCTGCTCCCCACAGCAGCTAGTGCCATCGTGGCAAGCCCAGCCTGAATTTTAAGCAATATTCTTCTGGCTGGTTTATATTTTCATTTGCCTGCTGCTAAGTCCTACTTATTCATTTTGAGATATCCCCCAAAATTCCCCCTCTTCCTTTATGTTTATATATTTATTATATATATATATCCTTTCGGATCCTCTTTCCCACCCGCAGCAGATATTTTGTGAAGGTCCCTAGTCCTTTGACCCTTTCCCTGACAAGCCAGCTTCTTGCTCCTAATGCTGTTTGACTTACCTGTCCTGCCCACCTCCGTGCTTAGCCTATTCCCCTGCACAATGGAAAGATCGAGCCCGTAAGTCCCCCGCCACCGTATGCGGACACATCCACAACCACCCACCCACTTTACAGGCAGGAGCGCCCCAAGGCTTTGCAGGCTGAGGAGGAGAGCTGGGATGTCTCACCATTCAGCAGCCTGGCAGCACAATACTTGGCCAAAAATAGATCGAAAAACTAGAGAGGCCCCTTTGCAAAAACTTACTCTCTGGGCTCAGCCCCGATTCTCTGCATTCAACGGGAAATTCAAGGACATATTCATGATCCATATAGATTTGAGGTTGATTGAAGCTCAGCGTGAACCGAGAGGTTAGGAGCTTGGCTGTGGTCCTGTCTTCCTTCCTGCTGAAAATTCTTGGTTCCTGGATGTGCTCGCCCGCTACAGAAGGCCGTGGTGAAATGGATGTAGTAAATTGTTTGTCATACATTGTTTAATTGCCAAAATAAACATTCATACAATGTAACATTATTTGTGAATTTGAAAGGCACTCACTGAACATCTTGGGCACTTAAAACAGTGAGGACAATGTTTATAGGAATGATGAAATGCTTCTTTTGGATGAATTTTTAAGCAAATTGTTTGGATGTCCTAGAGGAAGTCGTAAGGTGGCAGGAACAGAGGGGAGTCCTACACCACCACCCAACTACTGTCCTTCTATTCAGCAGCTCCTGGTGAGGATGCTCACCTGGAACAGGACAGAAATGTGTGACGTGCCACAGGGGTGTACAAATGTCACCCATGTCTCAGGGAAGAGGCTCTAACACTGGACCATAAAGCGCACCCCCTTCCTG
The DNA here is from genome assembly GCA_013400055.1 of Nycticryphes semicollaris. Classification (NCBI taxonomy): domain Eukaryota; kingdom Metazoa; phylum Chordata; class Aves; order Charadriiformes; family Rostratulidae; genus Nycticryphes; species Nycticryphes semicollaris. Next base: position 549,757 of record VXBJ01002763.1, on the reverse strand, counting down.
CTCTCCAGTTCGTGTGAAACTCCCCCAGTTTCTGAGCTTTGAGGGTGGAGGTTTTTCTAAGCCCTTTGTTTTCTCCCCAAAACAGGAGAAAAATTAAAACCTGGACTAGTAATTTATTGATGCTTAACTTTATTGGGTTTTTTTTTTTAAAGAATGATCGATGCAGGTTGGCTAGCACACAGAAGTACTATTAGAAATATTTATTAAATAAATTCACTGTTTTTATTATGAAACAATGACAAAGATACCGATAAAATGGATGTTGTGTTGCACACTATTATATTTGCCTGTTCACATCTCTCTAAAATGGAGGGGGAAATTAAAGTCTGAAGTGATAGATATATATCCTACTCCATTGTAAATGAAAAGAAAGATTATTACTGGAGGTCTTAGAAATAGAATTAAGTAGGGACCTGATGTTATAATATAGATGCAAAATAAATTCATGTTTCTAGAGAAAAAATAGTGAGAAATTAACATGGCACCTTGGTATACAGTTATTACAAGGCAGTTAATATGGCATAATTTTATGGACCACCAGGAAATCTGGCCTGCAGCACAGAGGAATTATAATAGTCTGATACGGTAAGCTTTGAAATGAAATAACTTCATGTGAATACTTAACAGCTATAGAAAGCATTTTAAAGATTGAAATGCAGGAGTAATAGCATCACTGGAAATGTTTAACATGTATTTCCCTGCTCATTCAGGAAGAAAATATTTCATGTAAGAATTTCAAGTTTTCACTAGATTTCCAGTTGGGTAGAGATTGGAAAAGCATCTATGAAGGTGATGCTTAGGCTCTTCTATGAATCTAGTCCTTCACTTTTTTTTTTTGCATATACCTGGAAAAAAAATAGCAGAACCAAAGTTGGTCCCAACCAAATAGCAATTATTTCACTCTAGAACTATGGACCTTTTATTGTTTGCCACATACACTGAAGACAGTTTGTTTTGGGGTTGACTTTGGAAAAAAAGTAGAGTTTAATTTTTTGGTTCAACAACTGAATCAAATAATCAATTATTCACACAACCCAGCCATCTGAACACCCACTTAAATCCGAAAATAGGAGCTTGCCATTGACAGCAAAGACTTTGGATGAACTTCTTCTCACAGGGGTGAGTCTCATTCCCAGGGAATATTGATTTCTCTTACTTAGTTTTTATATTTGAAAAGATGAAAAATTGTTTCCAGCTTGAAACTAACTCTGCAGGAACAAGCTTTTATTAAAGAAATCTTTTCACTGCAATTTTTTCTTTACCACATATTACTGCATTTTCTGAAATATGCTTCTAAGAGGCAATGTCAAAAGTACAATTAAATGGTGCAGGACTGAGTCCTAATTGATGGTGACAATAATTAGAATGAATTAATGAATTATTTCATAAAAGCTTTTTTTTTTTTTTCCCTGCTTTCTCCCCTCATTATTCTGTTTGGAAACAGACTGTCCTAAAATGTATTGAGTGTCCCGCTGTCACTATTTAGACAAGCATTTGTCAGTAGATTCTTAATATAAGCTAATATTTTCAGTAGGCTTTTAATAGAACATCTTCCTCTCTCTACAGTTATATTTAACTCTAATCTTTAATATAGGGTCTTGCATCTCTTTTCACGCTCCTCTTTTTATTAACTTTCCAGATATATTCAGAAATCCCCTAATTTGCATCCAGCAATGACTTATGTCTTGAAGCATTAAAATGTACATTTAAAAAACATTGAAGCTAATGTAGGAAACTGATAAAATACTATTAAAAGTTCTCAGTTTAAATGTACGTGATTTGAAAAATATGAATTTTTAAAAGAGCTATTTTTAAAAATGAAGACACGTTCTTGAAAATTCTGTCTCTTTTTTTTTTTTTTTTTCTTCATTTAGGAATTAAAAGTGCAGAACATTAAAGAAAAAAAAAAAGCAGGTCCAACGCTGGGTAGGGAGTGCAGTGAATTTTCATCAGAACGCTGACATTTATCTCAGCCTTTCAGAATGGGGAAAAAAAAAATAACCTTCAAATTTTTTTTTTTGGAATCAAGGTCTAATATATAGCACCCACGTTGTTAGAATCATAGAATCATTAGAGTTGGAAGGGGCTAAAGAAACTTAATGGAGGTGGTCAAAGTCAAAAGAAGGATGATGTTCACAACGGTTTGCTAACACGGTGGCTGGTGGTTGTAGCTGGCTCCTTCATCCTTGGGTCCTCTTCACGTGGGAGAGGGGGTTTAGTTGGTTTGTGACCACTCCTAACTTCATGATAGCAATGGAAGAACCGCCAGCAACAGGGTTCAGGTCTGAAAGGAAGTGGAGAAGCTTTGGATGGATGGGTTTTGGTTTGAATATGTAATGGTAACTGGGATTGCATGGCAAATAGCTGGGTGTCTGAGAGTGTTGCGAATTCTGTGAATCTTGCATGTGTCAACTTTAAAATTAAAGAGGTAAATTATGACTGTTATAAGCATGGTTAAGTGGATGCCTTAATACTTATTGCTTTACTCTTATGGCCGTGGCTATTCTTAATATTTTTCCCCTTTCTTTATTGTTTTTTTTTAAAGGTCTGGTATGGAATGTTTGATCTCTTGCCAGGTAGCCTAGCGGGAATACTCAGTTCAGTTATGCAAGAAGCATGGATTTGATCCCCAACTCCTGTTACCATGCTCTTAGGAATACACGGTTACAAAAATAAAAAGCACTAGCCCGCAGCCATACTGCTGTGTGCTGAGCTGTCCTCAGATCTCACGTGTTCAGCAAGGTCAGCCCTGCTCAGGACTCACAAAGTTGGGGGTACTCTGGGAAGGAGCCACGGAATAAAAGAGTGTGTGTGAAACACTGTCCTCGTCTGTGCTCCACTGCAGGGAGTTTCTGCACTCTTGTTGTCTATTTTTTGTTACCTTTTTCCCCCTCCTATGTACCAGGGGTTCATAAACATGCATTTATTTCTTTTTCTTTTTTTTTTAAAGTCAACAAAGGCAATCAGGTGACTATGCAGGACTGTGTGGATGCAATAGTAAGAATGGCATTTTGCAATTCCTAGCTAAGAGGAATTCCAGCAACACTTAGGACAGAGAGCTTTGCAATCCAGCTTTCCCTTACAGACCAGTTCAAGGTGCAACAATACGAGACACTAGTTTGCTGCAGCCATACCATCCCATTTTAACCAATGCTAGTAATACACGGGCTGTTTGATACTCACACGTGCATTGAAGCAGTTGCATTATTATCGTTAATCATGTTTGGGGTTTTTTTTTTCCAGCACTGCCTGAGAACCAGCCACAGCCTGAGGGCCTACGCCAAACGCTGCAGCGCGCTGTGCCCTGGAGAACTTACAGTCTGATGGGCAGCGCAGGCACAGGGTGTCAGAAGGACTCTGGCACTCCTGAAGTGTAAGTAATGTGCTGCTGGAGAGTGACGTTTAAAGGTGCGAGTCCAGGGTCGAGGTGGTGGAGGCTTGGATGGCAGGGAGCAAAGTGTAGAAGCAGAAGGGGTTGGGGAGGGGACTTTAACAGAAGCGGCAGAGGAGAAGGCAAAGGAGGACAGACACAGTGCTTCTGTCATTTTCAGGCTCTAGTTTGTTCCGCTCCACTGCACCTTACCCCAAAGCCCCATTACTAGGGGAAGAGGAAGGCCACATGTTTGGGGTGAAGTGTGTGGGAAAAGCATCTCCACAACTCTCAGTCAGAACAGAGTTTGTGCAGAAGGACAGGTGGCTGTAGTTGGCCCTTCTTTCAACCCCCTGCAATAACACCTCAGAGGTAATACAGATACTAATGTTATACTTAGAACATCTATAACCAGCACTTAGCCTATTACTTTTGTCTCCCAAATGACAGAGCATTGTTTAGTTATGCCTAGTTTCAACATCCTGGGAGCACATACTGATTGGTAATCTGCACTCTAAGGGGCTGCTAATTGTCACCAGATGCAGAAAAAGGGACAGATGTTCAAGGAGATTCCTGCCTGTTCTTCTAAGGCAGTGCTACAAGCAAAACATTAGAGTCAGACCTGAAGCAAAACCTGAGGTCCAAACTCTTTCAAGTGCTTTTAAGATCAACCCGACGTCCAACTGCAGTAGCAAAACATTCCTTAGATCTGACAAACTGCAAAACAAGAGGGATGTCTGGAGTGAGATCTGATCTGTTTTCTGGCCCTCTCCTGACCTTGTGCAAAAGCAACTCAGCCACCTCCGCCTGAATGTTTGGCAAACACTATTCAACAGACTACAAGAAATTTCCAGTGTCTTCAAAACACAAAATCACAGCAGCACTCTGTATTCTCCTCACCTTCACTTTTTACATTTTCCTTTCAGGTTCTGAGTTTTATGTTATTGAATTTTGGTTTAAAACATTATAATAAATAATAAGTAGCAACATTTTCCATCCTAAAGATATAAAAGATGGGAAAATATTATTGTTTCCATTTTTCTAGTGAGGAAAGTGAGGCACTAATTACTTGCCCAAGGTGACTTTGCTCAGTAAAAGACACTGCAGCAAGAGAAAGAGGAAATTAATTTAATGTTTTGAAGGCTGGGTGTGTTGGTTTGCCTTTTTTTTCTTTTTTTTTTTTACTTGAGAAAAAGCACTCCGATGGAAAAATGCAGTTTCACAAAAGTGAAAATGAGTTCAAATGTAATGTGAATCTAAAAGGGTTGGCTCTTGTCAACAGTGAATTTGTAGCTGTGACACAACAGATGAGTGATCAGTTTGTGTGTAGGTAATTGCAATGAGTCTAGCCTACAGGAAAAAAAAATAAATGTCTTTATGCAAGAGTTCAGGACACGGTGGAAGTGCTTGGATATTGCGGTGATGGAAAAGCTAACAGACAGGATAAGCACTCCAGACCGCTAGCCAGAGAGCGGGATGCAATAGCACAGAAAGCCTGACGTGCCCTGAGCTGCTCTGGATCAGCCAGTTGCTCACAGTGAAGACCGGGCCGGCGAACGACAGCAGAGCAGAGCGTGCAAAGCCTCTGCACAGCCCACAAGGAGACCGGTGGAAACATCCAGCTCCATTTATTCAGCAGAGCAAGAGCAAAAGCGGGTCCTGACTGAGGGGGTGGGGCGGGTGGGTGTCCAGGTTGCTATATTGCCACCGCAGAAAAAAGGTGACTGAAAGTGGCAGTGCCACCGTGCATGAACAGGATGTCCCTGCAGCAGCAGCTGCCCCACCCCCCCACCAGCGTTTCCCATTGGTATCCACTTGGGCAATGGCTCTGGGGAAGCCAGAAGGCATTTTCCAAACCAGCAGTGAGTGCGTTTGCTAATTGCAAAGCCTCTGCCACACTGTCACGCGTGACCTGGCACACCACGAGGCACTGCTTTTTGCACCCTGTGAGAAAATCATGTCTTACTGACTGCATGGGAAGAAGGACCTCCACCTAAATCTTCTGGTGCCTGGGCAGCAGTGGGTAGTAGCGCTGCTTTTCGTAGGGGAGAAAAATACTGCACGTGATTTTGGTTTTGTTGGTGGAACTTGCCAATGCAAAGCAGAGGCGGGGAAAGCTTGGTGGCTGTAGATGTCAATCAGCTCCCCAAAGGCAGCCCTTTCTTCATTAAGAGGATCCTGTTCTCAGGACCCCCGAAAATTAGCTATGAAATGGAGCCAGTAAACATTGTTCTGGAGAGAGAAGAAATTGTGTCCATTATTCCATTGGCTTGGAATGGTATTGGTTTGGTTTGCCCCAGCCAGTCGCGTGGGCTGAGACGTGCAGCCAGCCAGAGACCAGTGCCTCTGCGGTGGAATTAAACACTGTGTTAAGCAGCTGCCCTCCTGATTGGCCTCCAGACTCCATTAATAACGCTGTTGTTAACACCTACTTGTGCCCGGTGAGAAACGTCTTGTCCACACAGGTTGATCTATGACAAGGTTACACGGGAATTCACTACAATTTATAGCATCTTCCCAGCGCCTTGTCCAGTCTACCGCTACCCTGCCATCGCTTCCCACATGGGGCTCACCGTACCCCTGCTGCTCCAGCACCTCTCTGCCTGCTCGGCCTAAGACTCACTGTCTGCCCTTTCTCTGTCCAGTTCCTTTTTTAGCTTAGCTCTCTTTTTGCCTTGTACTGATGGATTTTGCAAACCTGCTGGCTCCTCTTCCTCCAGGCGGCTGGGAGGGGCACACGGGAAGGGGCTGTGTCAGTCTGCCATCACCTCTTGCTTTCTCTTGAATTTTATACGTGCACTGAATTGGATTTTTATCCCAGCAGCAGAAAGCGTTTGGAGGGCTTTCCGTCAGCAGTATATAAATAAAAATGGATCAGAATAGATTGGATTGTTGCTTCTTACATCCGCTTCCCTATTTTGTTTTTGACAGGTCCTGACACCCACACACATGCTCCTTGCTCAGACTCGGCTAGATCTGCTTTGTCGTCTGCTTTGAGGTTTTTTGGCAGGATTTTCCGTTCCTCATAACCTTCTTCCGTTACAGAGACTTTCAGTAGCTCTTACCCTGGTCCTTAACTCTGGGGCTTTGTGTCTTTATGCCCTCCAGACTGACGGGTCGTACCAGGCCCACCATTAAAACATCACAGGGGAAAGCACCGCATCCTCCTGCAGACTCTGAAACAGGGAAACCGCTGCTGCTGGCTCTTGATCTCCTTCATAACTCCACCGGGTCTAACGTCACTCCCCGCCTCTATTCCACGCTTCCCGCTACAAAGGAGTAGAACCGAGCAAAGAATCTGCAACAGGTAATTTATGTAACGGATTTACCCTTTTTCCTTGAGGTGAATATGCTTGAGAGGGTCCTGATGTCTTCAAGTGCATTCACTGTTTGAAGAGGCTCCCCTTATTTTTTATCCTTCTGCACTGGTGTTAATGCTACATAATAATCACTGATGTTCCCCATGCGCATTCAAAAAATTTGCTATTCAAATGGCATTAAGTTGTAACTGTTTACATAAGTCTTGAGGAATTGTTTCTGATCCTGAAGTGGATGAGCATGCAAATAGCTCTGTCATGCGTAGCACACAACCCTTTAAATATATGGTTTTAATATTTACAGATGAGCTCTTGAAATTCAGTTTTCATCAATAATTGTGCTGGAAGAACTTGTTTGCTTGAGTGTGCGCACAAAGGCAAGTAAAAAGAGTGACGTGAACAAACCAGGAGAATGTACTTAAAATATATATGTGTTCACTGTTTTATAAAGTGAATTTTTAAACTGCCCAATTCTAAACATAAGCACTGGAGAGAAAATGAGCAAGCATATGAGTCAGAGATTCCCTCTTTTGCTTGCCCTGCTCTGTACCAGATACATGGAAGCCGAAAAGCAGCCAAGCGCAGCAGCAGGGCTGAGCGCAGCATTTTTCAACCCACATTTGTGGGATTTTCTCTCAAAGTCTCTGTGACAGGTAGGCAGGGCCCAGGCCAGGAGGAGCTGTGCCCACAGCCCCTTCCCACAATGGCCGTGCTCCGAGAGGGTGGCTGTGCTGGAGGCCACTGCCTCGCTGGCAAGGAAATGTTCCCAGGTGGCTCAGTGGGTCCCTGGGCTGCTGGTGGCCTGTCATGGGGCAGTTACGGTGAAGGCTGCCCTGAAGTGCCACATCTACATGTTTCTTAAAGACCTCCAGGGATGGCAACTCAACCGCCTCCCTGGGCAGCCTGTTCCAGGGCCTGACCACTCTTTCGGTAAAGTAATTTTTCCTTATATCTAATCTAAAACCTCTCCTGCTGCAGCTTCAGACCATTTCCTCTGGTCCTGTCATTATTCCTTTGGGAGAAGAGGCCAACCACCACACCTCTACAACCTCCTTTCAGGTAGTCGTAGAGGGCAATGAGATCTCCCCTCAGCCTCCTCTTCTTCACACTAAACATGCCGAACATGCCCAGTTCCCTAAACCTCTGCTCTACGGCACGGCAGTAGCCGGGCTGCCGGCGGCCCGCAACACCGCCAACCTCCTCATTCCCGGAGCCCGCCTCGCGCCCGGCGCCCCGCCCTCCTTTGCGCGCATGCGTAACCCCACCCCCTGCCTGTCGGCCCAGCCCAGGGGCTTGAAGCGAGACGCTAACCGGGCGGAAGTGACGGACACCTTGGGGTGGAAGTGGTGTGCTGTGTCGCTTCCTGCTTGGGCGCCGGGGCGTGGCTGGCTGGCGGCAGGTGAGGGGCGCGCGGCGCGGCGCGGAGCGCACGCTGGGCTAGGTCCAGCCCCGCCCCCGGGGGCCAGGGCGGGCTTGATACGGCCGGGCCGGCCGGATCCGGCTGGGTCTGGCCCGGTCCGGCCCGGCCCGCGGGGATAGGGGTTCTGGAGCTGGCGGAGGGTCACCGAGGCGAGCCGATTACGACTTCAGCTGGGCTCGGTGGCGAGGGACCGGCACTCGAAGGATGGGGGTTCCCTACCTCCCGATGAGCTTGAGTGGGGCGGGAGGTCCCGGTAGGGGCCCCGCAGGCGGCCGTGAGGGGTTGCCGCGGGGTAGGTGGCCTGTCACCCGCCGGTGGAACGCTTGCGGTGGCCATGAGCTCACCCCGTCGGGGACCCGGCCGGGTCTTGTGAAGAAGAGCTTGGTGATTTTGACATGGGAGTTGTGTAGCACCTGTTTGGGTGGGATGGTGGGTTTATCAAACCTTTTTTTCACTTCCTACTTGGTTGCTTAGTGCTGACCCATGATATAGGTTGAAAAAGCTGCCAAGCGGACGGTGCAGCGGGGAAATCTCGAGTTGGCGATGAAGTATGGGACGGTGGGACTCTACATTGTGCTTCAGGGTGTGGGGAGGGTGATGCCCTCTCTCTCGCCACGTAGGTTAGGTACACTGTAGGTACTGACATCTAGGTGCTGCAGCCTGAAGGGAGTCTCAAAAAAGAGAAAAACACGTCCAAGATAAAAGGTCAGAGGACTTTGGAATGTGGGTTAGGTGATTTTTACTCAGAAAGTTCGCTAATGGCTTGTAATAGAATTGTGGGATTTGGTACTCTTCTAAGTACCAGTTCCTAAGTTAACTCTAAGCTCATTCAAAGAATGCCACATGTTATTTGAAAAAAAAAAAATAATCTTGTAGTGGATGAGGCATCAACACAGTTTGCTACCTGGAGTACTGGCAAAGCAGTTGCACGTAGGTATGTTCCTCGCTCCCAAACTGGTAGCTGTTGGAATGATTTGTCAAATAAAAGCACATTGTCAGTGTTTTTAAGTGCTGTTGTGATAGTTGCATTTATTCATTGATTGTATTTTTTTTTTTTCCTGTGTTCACCACAAAGAATGTGTTAGCCAACACTGTAAAGACCACGGGGTTACTAGACCAAGTCGTACGCATAGAGAAAGGCTGCTGATGGGCGTAGTGAACATTGTGAATCCACATTCAGCACTGATGATTAGTGTTTATTTCAGTAATCGACAGAAGTCCTGTTCTGGTGANAGAGTGGTCAGGCCCTGGAACAGGTTGCCCAAGGAGGTGGTTGAGTCACCATCCCTGGAGGTCTTTTAGAAACACATAGATGTGGCACTTCAAGGCATGCTGTAGTGGCCAAGATGTAGGGATTTTCTGTGTGTGTATGGTTGAACTTAGTCTCAGAGGTCCTTTCCAACAATGAGAATTCCATGATTCTGTGAAATGTTGAGTGGGTGGACAGCACCTGGATTTTCCCAAAAGCCTCTCAAAACAGGAGGCTTTTCATCGCTGGGGAGAGCATGCTAATTCTCAACTCTACTTGCTTCTACAGTGCAGCTTCCAACAAGGAGTTTGGGGTAGTGCTGGTTATGCTTGTGACATTTCATGTGATTTGGGCAAATGTCAGCTAGGGGTTTGCTTGAGATGACCTATTTATTTAATTTAGGTTGCACGGTGGGCGTTGCTGGCAGTGATTTGCAGACCGGATTGACCTGTCCTGGAGTAGATGAAATAGAAGCTAACACTGTCCCTGTTTCGTGCCATTTCTCTGAAATACGGAGCCTTCCTTGAGTGGTGAAAGGAAGTGGAGTGGATAGCGCTGCTCTTGCTAGAGGCAAGGGCTGGAAGCAAAGTGACTTTGGCATGTCCTCGTAGAGGCTTTCTGCGTTTTGATTTTTCCAGAGACTCAGAGGTGCTCCGGTGAACTATCCTTTGCTTAGACTTTCTTTTAGGAAAGTTGGTTAAGGGATGATAAGTTCTCCTGGTATTTAATCATGTTTGTCTTGTCTGAATAGTGAAGCTGGGGTATAAAGGCTACACAGAATGCCTCTCTATTCCTGGGATGCTTTGGTTGGGGGGAAATAGCCATACCTCCGGAGAGCCCTCAGGCAGAAAAATGCCTGAGGCATTCCCAGAGCAGCATAGCCTGTTAGTCTTAGCATCTACCCTTCTTCTATCACTCCGGTTATTTAAACTGAGTTTTTAATCTTCATTCCTTCAGATAAGAAGTGCCGTTCTCATCTCTCAATTCAGGAGTTCATTGGCAAGAAAACCGAAAGCAGATAATCCCCGGGAACTACTCTGCAGTCTGGGTTCTGGTAATACCAGCTGACTGTAGTCAGCACAGGCTCAGCCTGAGCAGTAAAAGACAAGGGTAGAAATTGAGGGCTGGGAAAAAATAATACTGAGATAAGTCTGAAAGCAAGGCACTTTTTTTTTAAATTTTTTTTTTTTGATTGAAGATAGCGTGCAGAGGAGGAAGAGGATTATGTTTGAAATTGTGATGTGTCCCGTGGCTGTGGTGTTTGAGCTTGAAGGGAATAATTTTTATCACCTAAAAAGTGATTTCTGTAGCTAATCAGCTCTGCTTAGATCTCTTCAGAAGATAACGTTTGCCAGAAAATCATCCATCCAGCAGCTTGTTTAGTGGGTTATTGATTCCCCAGGTGTCATTCTTTTGACCCAGCTTTTTGTCAGCTTCTGTCATCCAGGCCACTGTGTAGGGATGTTCCTTCTATCAAATGGGAACAGGATGTTCCTTCTATCAAATGGGAACAGGCTTAAAGGCATTTATAGTGGGTGAGTTCCTCTCCTGTCATCTTGCAGAAAAAGTGAGCATTCCCTTTGCTTCCAAATGTATAAAATGGGCAGGATCTGATTTGGTTGCCAGTTTGATTTGGTTGTTGCCTTCATTACGTACTTCGAGTTCTGTTGTAACACAGTGTGTCTTGGGTGTGGGCATTGTAAAACGGCAGAACTTCAGAGCACATGGTACTGAATCTGGAGATGAAAAACAGGACATTGCTAGTGGGGGGTTTTGGCAGCAAGGTGTGGCAATGGTTAGATTTGTAGCTAAAATCATTCTGCAGGAGACTGAGGCTGACTGCATGAGAAAATTAGAGGGAAAAGTTAAATGGGATATGTGTGTTTGGTGGCTTGGGTGGTTTTTTTCTTTGCTTTTGTTTTGGTTTTGGGGGCTTTTTTTAGGAAAGTGCTATATTTTTGGAAGTATGTATTTGTTGCTGTGGTCTGATAGTAAGATTGAGCAGTTCCTTATTTTTCTGAACCAAATGTTCTGGAGGAAGCTCTACAGCAGCATTTCAGCTAGCCTGCTTTTGAAGCACTTCAGTATTTAAGAGAACTTGCATCAGTGAAATGGCCCTCTGAGGGACTTTTGGCATAGCCAGTGGCTCCTGTGTACTTCAGGCATCAAAACCAAAGTGCCTCCATTTAGGAAATCAAATTAAGAGCTGTGTCTGGAGGCTTGGATTGGGATTCTCAGTGTTACTTTTGATGTCTGTATTGTAGGCATAGCTGAGCTATTTGCTTAGGCTTCTTGGATTATAAACAATGAGAGGATGAGAAAACGTGCATTTAGTACAGTGCTTTAAGTCAGTTTTAGATGCCTTAGAATCAGATCAATTGTTTGTTAGAGCGCCTAATTGTCTCCCTTAATGATGAAAGCCGAGGGTTGAAATGCGCTTCTAAATTCTTTTAAGTCTCTACCTCTCAGATTCTTTTTAAAAAATAGTTTCATGTAATAGCATTCTGTCTTCTGACAGAATAATGTGATTTTATGTGATCCGTCCTTATCTGTCAGGTATTTTGCAATATGCTGTTGTAAAACTGGGCTCCAAGATCTCAAATTTTGGTTCTTTCTCTTTTGCCTAAGTGGGATAGGGCAGTGTAGTATGTGACAAACCAACAAATCTAAGTGGCTCTGAGTAGTTTTTAGAGAAAGGAAAGGTTTCAACTTGAGAACAATCACCAAGTATGTTTATTTACTTGTTCAGGCCCACAAAGCTTATTTGCTCCAAGAGACAGTGCTCCTGGTGGGAAACCAAATACTCTAGTTCACATGCCTTTAGCTGACTACCAATAATGTCTTTGGTCATTGCAGTATCTACTTTTTCTTTCCAAGAAATGTGTCTGAGCCAGAGGTGTTTACAGGCCCTGGCTTCTTGAGAGAGACTGCCTTAAATACTGGGTTCACAGTTTCACGAGTATGTTTTTTGACAGGCCGGTGTTTATCCTTTGGTAGCTCTGAGTGCTGGGGAACTGATGATGTACAGATAGCCTTGTACTCCAGAAACAGCAGGATAAGACAAACACATTAATAGCAACAGGTATTTGTTGGTTGGTGACACAGCTTATGGTCCAAGGAGACATGTTCCTACCAGGCATCCACCGTGTCAATAAAGTAGTGTCAAAGCAGTCTATTTATTGTGTTCCCATTGCAACTTAGGGAATTAACTGGAGGGAGGGGAAAAAAAAAGTTTTTGAGGCAAGCTTCACACCAGAGTCTCTCTTGCTGTTTCCAAAAGTGAGCATCTTCATACCTTAATACCCATTTCTGGTACAACGTAGTCAATGGCTGGTCAGTAGGTTCAGTGAAACGTGTATTTTCAAAGTGAATGGATCTTGGATACCTTTCATGCAGATCCCAAGGTATGTTGGGTTGAATCAAATGACTATCAGCTGTGCACAGATTCAGCTAACAAAAAGGCACCTGGCCCTCTAGGTGACATCGTGATGCAACACGATATTCTTGTGGTACCTGGATGTGCGAGGCACCACGTACCTGGTAACTGCCAGTAATTCCACGCCATTTGGATACGGAGAACAGAATGGCATCATATCACTGCATAGTTAGTGGCTGCCTACCAGTGCAGCAGAAAAAGCTTCTCTTTTTCCCACAGCTGCTGCTAGGAGAGAATGAGGTGAGGCTGGTTAAATGATGAAATCCTCTCCTTCCATTTCCAAGCAGAATATTGCCCCACAAGGCCAGGATGCACAGCGTGTGAAAGGCAGCGCGAACCTCGGGGTCCCGCTGAGTGTCAGGTCAGGCTCCTCAGAGCTCTGCTGTTTCTGTAGGGCCATGGTGTGATGTGGGAGGCTGACTTCTTTTGAAAAGGTCTTGGTTGCTCAGACCATATCAATGAGCAACTTTTGGAAGTATCGGTGTGTAGCTGGAGACACCTTGTAGGATTAATTTTCTACACAGGTATTTTTTTGTTGTTGTTGTTGTTGTTGTTGTTGTTCTTCTGAGGTAGTGCTGTACTGTAAGGACAGGCTGAAGGTATGACTTTGATGAGGTTGGGTAATTATCTGTCTTGAGCTGGAGCAGAAATGGCTTTTATGGCTGTGCCCAGGTTAACTTTGTGATATAGATGTAGCTGCGATATGTTCCTGCTGCTCTGAATGGAAGGGAGAATGATAGTTTGTAAAGTTTCTTGCTTTTTTTTTTTGCAAACCCTGGTCCAGTTGAATTCCTTTGTTGAAAGTGGGCAGGGTGGGACAGCTGAAATGGAGGGCTCAGTTGTTCCAGAAATGGTACTGGGAAGTCAAATCCAGGCCTTTCAGAGATGGAGAAACCCCACTCTTAACAGCTTTGCCGAAAAAAGCTACTAGAGGTCTGGAGGCCCAAAGTGGTAATGTTTGCAACAGAGTTTGAGGATGGTACTATAAGACAAGTCTAGTAACATGAGCACCCTGGTGGAGTACAGGCTGCTATGGGGCCTAATTATGGTCTTATTAATGCTTTCTTTCATCACTGCCTTCCAGCCTTCAGATGGTGATTAGACCTATTTATAGGGGCAGAGTTCCTTAATATTCAGCACAGTGCACCTCTTGCCAATCAAATCAGTACCATCTGCATCTTTGATTGCTGCTTAATAACACTGTAGAACATGGTTAATTAAAAAATATAAATAGACTTTTCATCCTCTTAACTTACCAAAGTGCTTCTCTCCTCCTCCCTTCTCCCCTCTGCCCCCTCCCCTCCTTCAAAAAGGTAAAGTTGGCTTAGCACAGGGACCGTGGTGAACCTCTTATCTCACTGCTGGAAATGCATCCTGCTTTCCCGCCCAGGGTGGTTACCTGATGGGTGCTCTGCTGGAGGACTAAGTTTCAACCCCTCCAGTGAACGTCAACACAGGGCAGAGCGATTGTTTGCTGCACAATAAAATAGGATTTACATCTAGGCTCTTGTGCTGCATTTACCACCAGTGTGTGAGCGAGTCCTGGTTTTCTTTTCAGTTGCTTGTCTGCATCTGTGTGAGCGCCTGTGCACCCACTGCCTTATCCCGTCCCTTCAACAAGGAGAAGCATGTGCAGTTCCCTGGCCTCGCAGCTAGTAAGCTCACAGGACTGTGCTTTATCTGTGGAGGGCAAGGTGATATAATTATCTTTTCACTTCTTAAATTTTTTTTTCCTTGGAGGAGTTCATTTTGCTATTTTGTTGGAATGGCCTCTAGGCAAACTTCTAGTACAACCAAGGTGTGACTTGAATATACCAACAGATTTGATCATGATTTGAAGTTCTGTGGGAAGCCTGTGCAGCAAGTAGAAAATAAGGATGATGTAGTAGTATAGTAAGTGCAATACCAGTACTACAGAGTACTTTAAGTATACAGTAGTAGAAGTTTGTGATGAGACACAGAGTAGATGTTGTAGCAGCTGGGAGCTATGAGAGCTCTAAAAGCTGCATTTGAGCATTATGAGCAACGTATTATATTTGTCTGTACAAGTATGACAGAGCAGTATGACCAGTTGTTGGTTCCAGATACTTGAAAACCATGGAGTGCTCAGCCTTGTATCTATCCTGGTGTAAGCCTTTTGGAAAGGTGAGACAGTGTGGTGGAGGCTGAAGTCGCATTTCCTTCTGCTGTTTTGCTCGGTTTTTGCTAGTGTGATCATAGAATCATAGAATGGTTAGAGTTGGAAGGGACCTTAAAGATCATCAAGTTCCAACTCCCCTATCATGAGCAGGGACACCTCCCACTAGACCAGGTGGCTCAAAGCCCCATCCAGCCTGGCCTTGAACACTTTCAGGGATGGGATCTCCACAGCTTCTCTGGGCAACCTGTTCCAGTGTCTCACCACCCTCACAGTAAAGAATTTCTTTCTGGTATCTAATCTAAATCTCCCCTCTTCCAATTTAAAACTGCTACCGCTTGTCCTGTCACTACACTTCCTGAAAAGGAGTCCCTCTCCAGCTCTCCTGTAGGCTCCCTTCAGATACTGGAAGGCAGCTATAAGGTCCCCCGCAAGCCACCTCTTCTCCGGGCTGAACAACCCTGGCTCTCTCTCTTCATAGGAGAGGTGCTCCATCCTGCTGATCATCTTCATGGCCCTCCGCTGGACCCATTCCAACAGGTCCATGTCCTCTCTATGTTGAGGACTCCAGAGCTGGACACAGTACTCCAGGTGGGGTCTCACGAGCACAGAGTAGAGGAGTAGAATCACCTCCCATGACCTGCTGCCCACGCTTCTTTTGATGCAGCCCAGGATGTCATTGGCTTTCTGGGCTGCCAGTGCACACTGCTGGCTCATGCTGAGCTTCTCATCCACCAGCACTCCCAAGTCCTTCTCTTCAGGGCTGCTCTCCAGCCATTCTCCACCCAACCTGTATTTGTGTTTGGGATTGCCACGTCCCAGGTGCAGGACCCTGCCCTTGGCTCGGTTGAACTTCAAGTGATTTGCACTGGCCCACCCCTCAAGCCCATCCAGGTCCCTCTGGATGGCATCCCTTCCCTCCAGCGTGCTGACTGCACCACTGAGCTTGGTGTTATTGGTAAACGTGCTGAGGGTGAGCTCTATCCCACTGTCCATGCCTCCAACAAAGATGTTAAATAGCACTGGTCCTGAGAGGGAGAGAACAGCTTTGGCTGTAGAGGGATAGCCACCAGCCCTAATGAGCTTTTGTACCAGCCTGCTTGAGTTAGAGGCATAGACAGCTTAAGGCAAAAGTGCAAATCTGAGCAGTTGCTAGCTCTAGTCAGAACTTCCAAATCAGGCTATGGCACTTACAAGCAGGTGGTGCAGTGAGAAAACAACCTTTTCTCTTTGTTTGGAATTTAATAAGGCAAATGAGGTTATTATATAACAATAGAGTGCATTTGTCCTGATCATGAAAGTTGACACGGGGAAAAAAATATTGAATAAAGAGTGGCTGGAGCCTCTAGATGCTGCAACTCTTTTCCAGAGCCTCTTTGATCACAAGAAGAGCCATATAGCTGTTTCTTCTGCCTTTTGTGACCCACAGGTGGTCACATCACTAATGATTAAATCTCTTGGGTGATCTGACAGCTGATCTTCTGAATCATGTTTGCTTTGGGTTTTACATGCCCATTTCTCACTGTAGCATCTGAGTATTTCATGTTGGCTGTCGTAATTCCAGGATGCTGTGTTTTCTGAAACGCTCCAGCTCCCTTTTTAAGATTCTGGAGTGATACTGGAACCATTTTGCTGCTTTGTGGAAGTCACTTCCGTGTGTAAGATACAGTTTATTTGTACCTCTTGTGTGTACGTTAGGTGAAGGCCTGGCATCCATTGGGCAGGGTGGGAGAGCTGAGATATTTCTGATCTTCAGCACTTTATAGAAAGAGATGTGCTGTTCCCTTCTCAGTGCAGTGGATGTTGAGATTAAGAAAGAGTCAGTCTTGCTGAGTGACACTCAGTGTTTGCTTTTCTTCCTGCCTTTTGTTGGGAATATTTTGAATTTTCCCTGTTAAAATCTTCCTTGTTCCAGCGGTTACTGTCAGTTGTGGGAAGCAATTCAGGCAAATACTCAAAGCGTAAAACTTGCTTGTTTCTCCAGTCAGGTTGGTCACAAGAGGGAATAAATAGCAGCTGTAGCAAGGGATTTGGCCTGAGTCTAGTAATTTAAAAGTCTGTTGCTGATTTTCCTCTTTCTTGCTGTAAATCTCTTAATTTGTTACCTTATGCAGAAAGAATTGTTTCTTTTCTCTGTTGCCGATACCAGTTCCAACAGTCTAACACATTTCTCTGATGTGGTGGGTTGGTTCTTATTATTTTATTTTATTTTATTTTTAGGAAAGGTGAGAATCTGGATCTCACGTGAGAGGCTGCATTGAGAACCTGTGAAACTGAAGTTTACTGACAACAGAGCAGTGACAGCGTGAGCAGGAGCACCCTGGGTTTTCCCTGTTTCGCCCCACATCCTGCGTGCTCCTGTCTTTGCAAGGAGGGAGCGGTGGGTCCCGAAGAACAGTCTGCAGCTTTTCTGAGTGTGAGGAAAGAAAAGAGTGTGGTAGTAGCTAGGGGTGTGGGGAGTGGTGCTTCTGAGTGTGAGCATCTGTCAGTCAGCAGCTGAACTGAGCCTGCCTTGAGAAAGGTCATGAAGAGAGTTAGGACTGGCGAGAGTCTGGGGAAATCACACTGGGGCTGTATAATCTCACCTGGCCTCAAGAGGTGAAAAGCTTGGCCTTCTCATCTTGGGGGGGCAGGATTACCATTAACAAGGTAATAGTTTCAATAGTGAAGCAAGTTTAAGAAGTCCCCTTTTTTTTTGCCCCTGCTTTCCCACTCTGTTTCATGACCAGGCAATTAGAACTGTTTATCCGGCTGCGGTAAATTGGGTCATTGAACTGATCCGAGTTAAAAATAGACATCCCAAACATCAGCAGCATTGATGCAATGGAAGAGTTGTGACTAGTGGCAGAGAAGATTGTAAATGTTTTGCTGCTGGAGCCAAAGTATCTCATGACTGCGCGCTCCCTGTGTTATTTGGTTGCTTTGTTCCGCAGTGTCAGTGAAATCGTAGATTTGAAAAGCAAAAGGGTTCCAGCTTGCTTGTGGTCAGCAGATCCAAAAAATACCACCTCAAAATTAGTTGTAGTCCTCTCAGATTAGCTTGTATGCTTTACAACTCTAGATAATAACTTCCTGCTTGCTGAGTAGGCCCAGTCAAGAAGGCTAATCAGTGTGCAAACATTACTGCTAAAGAGTGGGGATACAGAGTCTGGCTGCCAGTGATGCGTGCACTGAAACAGAATAGGTCCAGGCTTTCTGCAGCAGAGCCAGGTCTTCTGATGCCTGGGCTTGATTTTGCAAATTTGTTGTCTGTGGAAAGACTCCCAGGTTTCCTCCTTTTTTTTTTTTTTTTT
>VXBJ01002763.1:473802-531482 GCA_013400055.1 Nycticryphes semicollaris | reverse complement strand
ATTATTAAATACATACAAGCCCCCAAAATAACCTAAACCAACTCTCCCACCCCCACCCCCCCCAATAAAAAACAACAAAAAAAACCCCACCAGACCACTAAAGCAATTAAACCCAAACCAACAGCCACATCTCACTTGAAGTCTTTCCTAACCTGCTGTGGTAGGATAAGAAAGGACAAATTCAGAGAGGGTTGATGATATTTCTTAAATGTACAGGAGTGGCTGCAGGCACATCTAATCTGATAGCTTCTGCTTTTGTGAAGCAAGGTAAGGAATTTAAAAAATGTGTGAAGACTCCTCTACTTTTCACCCATTGAACAGCTGGTTTATGCCGTAACTATCTCTTCAGGCTCTTGTTTTGTGAATTTCTCCAATACAGGCTGTGTTTCTATCTTATTCTGAGCCTGCTCTGCTGTCCAGGCTGGAATACAGTTTACATGCAGCGGTGCTCCCTGAACTAGCTCCTGCAGGCCTCCAAGTATCATGGAGGGAATGTCCTGTGTCCTGAGATACCTCTGTCTGTTTCGGATAACTTGCTTTTTGATCCTCCTTTGCTTTGCTTCTCTTCAGCTTAATGAATATTGTCTTATACAAACATACAGCACTCTTTGTGATGAAACCCTGTAATGAGCAGCTGTGAATAGTTGGTGGTGGTTTGTTTGTTGGTTGTTTTTTTTTTTACAGTCTGAAAGAGCAAAACACGCAGAGAAAACAAGTTTAAAGGGAGTTGTGTAGGCCTAGTGACGGAGTTTGGGCTAGAAAATGAACACTGGAAATGGACACACTACTTTGTTCATTAATCAGCCTGTCCTAACAGTAATGTGTTTGTGAATTTACAATTTTTAATGAGCTCAAGGAAATGCATTTCTTCTCTATAGCCTCCTCTGTGTTGCGGGAAATTTTTTCTTGCTTTTGTGAGGCGGATTCTTTGGGAATTGCTGAGGGGGAGGTGAGGAAGCCTGGCAGGATGGAAACATGGGTGATGCATAGCCTTCTCCTGGCTGAACTGTAGAACAGTGCTGTTGGCCTAGTTGCGTCCAGGAGCCGCATACTGCTCTGATGCATGTGTTGAACACAAATGAAATATTTCAGTGACTGTTTAGGTTTTATATATGAAAGGATCCTAAAAAAAAGGAGGCTTCTTTCAAGGCAGTTACTAAGGGAAAATCCAGTTACCAGAAGCAATGAGCAGCTCCTGGGAGTCTCAGAATGGAAGAACTCTCATTAACCTACTTGGAGCAATGGCATGTGTGCACATGCATGCCCTGTATTTTCACAGCTGCTGTTCTTGGAAGGGAGCGGTGGTTGTGTTTCTTGCAGCAGAAGTAGAAGATGAAATACTGCGTTTTGCTGATAGGGTTGAATGACCTGAAATATATTCATCTGGAATATGAGGATGGGAGGAAAGGACACGGGCATTTCTGATGAGTCTTACCACCACCCTGAAGTGACTTTGCTCCAAAGTGTGGTCTTTGCTTTCAGCAAGACTTAAGTATCATGCTAAAACTAAAATTACGGTTTCCAAAAGCATTCAGGTAAGCAAGAGACCCCCACCTCACTATTTGTGCCTTTCATCTCAGCTCACTGGATGCAAATGCTTTCCTAAAATAATTAGGGGAGGAAAGAATGGAAGCAGCTGAATAAAAGCTGTGATAAAATGGAAGTGTGCTTACTGTAATGACCTATTTGCTCTTTCCTTTAGGCACAATGGCTACGGTAGCCCAGAAACACTTTTTGGAAGGGCAGACGTATTCAGTCCCCTTGATCCAACCGGACTTGCGCAGGGAGGAGGCCGTTCAGCAGGTGGCAGATGCCCTTCAGTATCTGCAAAAGGTGTCGGGCGATATCTTCAACAGGTACTGTGCTGTCAAACGGGGGCTGGGGACCTAGCACGCAACGCTAGGAAACGGAATGCTGTGATAAGGTTGCAGCAGTGAAAGGGCATTGTATTGGCAAGGAATGGAAGTTCAGCAAAGGCATAAAGAAGACCAGATGCACTTCCATAAAAGTTTATTGGATTTGGTTAAACGTAATGAAATGGCTGCAGTTCGCCAGAGGTTGGTTGTTATTAATTTTTAATTCGGTGGCAGACTCCCACAAATTGCATCACTGCTTCTGCTGCAGTTATCCATTATCTCTACATGTTTTAAATGGGAGACTTTCTTGCTCAGAGTATCTTGAAGATATATCTTTTTCAGTCATACTTGGAGCAGTGGAGTCGAAAATGTCTCTGTTCTGATCAGACTTACAAACTGTTCTCTTTGGGCTTCTGGTGTTTTGCACTTCTCTCTTTGTATGTTGGGAAGGCTGAGCACGTACAGAGGTCTGTTATTCTCTTCACAGTCTCATAATCCATGTAAACTGATTTATTATTTTTTTTTTTCAAAGATTTGGCCCATACTTGCCACCTCTTGCATCTTGGTCATCTTTGGGATTGGGTCTATAAGACTACCTATATGTTGGAACAGAGAAATACTTGTGTTTGCCTGCAAATGATGGTGGATGGTATGGTGTCTTTTTCCATCTGATGCCATGTTTGATATCTCGGTGCCCTGAGAAGGTGTATTGTACCAGTGGTATAGAAGCAGATGAACATTTATCTTTTCACAGCCTGATTAGCAAAAGCCCTTGCTTTGGTTTCAGTGGAGATCATGATTACCGAGTATGATTTTATTATGGTGTGAGCAGGACCATGGCATTCTTTCTTTTGAGTTCTTTTGGGGTTTTTTAAGGGCAGGTTGAAGTTATTTGATTTTTTTTTGATAGCAATAGTTCGAAGAGCAGCCTCTGAGGAAAGGGTAGTCACTAAGGCTGAGCTCAGGTCACTGAGGCAAATAAAGGCTTTTCATTGGAATAGTTTTCCTTTGGGCAGGGACCTCCTGGGCAAGGGAGTAGGAGTGTGTTTAGGCTAGATTAGGTTGAACACAAGGTCTCATTCTTTTGTGCACTTCTCAGTATGGGAACCCTTCATGCTATAAGGTTGGGAGGCGGCTTTCTAGAGTTTCCAGAAACATGTGGAAGGCACCTCTCAAACCTGGTTGCAGTGCTTTTCTTCTCTGTGGGGCAGATAAAGCTATTGATAAAACTGAAGCAGTTCTCTCTCCATATCCTTTTTGCTGTTTTCTTTTGCTCCTGCTCACTGCTTTGTAACACAGTACCCTATAATTTCCCTGGGGAGACAAGTCTGCTGTTTAGTATGCAAGTCACTCCCGAGTCCTGAACAGTGACTGAGATGCTGTTCCCTCACTCTTTGGTGCACTCATGACTTTTAATTACCAATTTTTTCCAACAACAGAGGAGGCTTCATTGGGCTCTTTGTTTGCTTTGCCTTTCCTCTGAGGTCTTGGCTCTCTGATATAATTAATAACAATTTAGTAATTATGCAGGCGTCTGATTAAAAGTTCCATGACCTTGGTTGTTCAATGCCCATCAAGGGGCAAAGCTTTCAAGGTGAGAACTTTGTCACTTAGTGAAGAGACACCTTTTATCTTCCCTTTCCTGAGACAAAGCAGCTCTATCTTCTATTTCCAGGAAGGAGCTGCCTTATCTGGGGAAGCTGACTGTTCTGATCTGCAAAACAGCAGCTTGCAGTGTTGATGGAGAGGAAACTCGTTCAGTGTGGCAGACTTAGCTGAGTGTGTCAAACTCATTACTTCAGTAGTACAAAGATGCAGATGTTCTGGGGTTGTTTTGTGGGAACAGTTGGATTGGTGCAGTGCTTTTGAGAGTGGCATGCCGATTTGTAATTTGTTGAAGGTGGAGTGAAAGAGCCTTGCTTACTCTATGGAAAGGGGAATCTTTCCACAACCGGATCTTTTTTTCCATGTTAGCTGATCACAGCTTCTGCTTGGAGTTGTTGCTTACACGACAATTGAGTATGAATTCTTAAAATGACCATGTCCATCCCTTGTGCAAGGAAGGTGAGCTTTTTCTTTATTTGGAAACTGGCTGAAGGCAACTTGGGCCCGTGAGTGGCTGTGCAGAAGCAGCAGTGGTGAAAAGTGCCTGTGGATTCAGTCATCTGAAGGGGACATGCACCAATGCACCTTTGCATTTGGAGAATTGGGAGGAAAAAAAGATAAGCAGCTTTCCTCCTCTTCCCCCCTGGTTTAGGGAATCTGGGAAATGACCCATGAGACAAGACTGCCAAGCTACCTTCTTTCCAAATGCGCTGAAACAAGCTGTTTTGCTATGAAGTTAACCACGGCAAGGTATGTGGTGAATGAGGCACTTGGCAGAGTTCATTAGTTTGTAGAGAACCAAGGGGTGTGCAGGTGCAAAAAAGTAGGTAAACTGTGGCTGAGGCTCAGAGCAGACCCACTGGGAACAGTATTAAACAGCAATCCACGGCAGCTAGACCTCCTCCTTGCTAACAGCGCACCTGGACTGCGATCTGGAATCACTAAGAAAGAGCTGGGGGTATCTCAGCATCCCTCTGTCGTGTTCCAAACTGTTGGCAGCAGGGACCTGTCCAGCCTCTTCCACATGGAGGGCAGTAGAAGACCACATCCTGCAGAGGGAGAGCGCTGACCCGGGCAGGCTCTTGGCTGCTGGGCAGTGCAGGTCGATGTCTTAGGTCAGTTCTGTCAACAGTCCCGTCCTCTTAGGAAGTTCTGTCCTCTTGGGGCTTGTGTCAGTACTGTGAGGAGACCAAGAGGCTGCACGTACTTTCCAGGGTTGTGTTTTGGAGTAATGGAAGCTTTAACCTTGTGTATGTTAACTGAATGAATGTAATTAATCTGCTGTGGAAGCTGCAGTATGCATCGGATTCATTGCCTGTAGCTACTGAGACTTTAATACATATCATTACTGCTTAAAACATAAATATTCTAACATAGCCAATCTGACATAATATCTATATGAGCTTGACTCCTGGACTTTTAAGGAGGGCTTTTGATACAAGTCACAGGAGGTAAAATGACCAATTTAAACACTCAATTAACCAGTAGTCTTTCATCTATTCATTTCATTGTTACCAGCATTTTCTGGGTGACAGCTTGTGTTGGAATCATGTGCTATGGAATATTTTACAGGAATGTTATTGTGATAAGCACTTCAGATAGGTCATGGGTTTAGTTTTCCCGTGAGATGCCGCCTTGGTTATCTAGACTTGCTCTGTGGGGTTTCTCAATTTCTGAGAGAGATTTTGTTGCCAGGAGATGTTAATAACCTCTGATATGTCAGTTCATTATTCGGTGTACACTTCTGTATAACAGATCTGTGGAAAATTGCCTATGCAAGTTATCTCGTAGAGTATTATAGCAGTAGAAAGAAAACAAATACTTGGGGTTGGAATGTTGTTATCAAGACCCTGGTCTCCTTTGACTGTGATCCAACAACAAGCTGTCCAGTATACAAAATTTCTTATCCTTGTGCTTCTTATTTTCAGTTTAAAGAAAATTTTATGAGCTGATCTTTTTAAAAGAACTTTATTCAGGGTCTTTAGTTTGTCTGGAGTAGTATTTTACTGAACGGGCATATCCTTTTTGTTCATCCCCAACTGGATTCAAATTAATTTCATATTCATATTTCATAAATATTTGAAAAGGGCTTTAGTATTAAACAGAGGTTTAACTTAGAACCACACTTCTGAAAGCAGTAGTTGGAAAACAAAAGCACTGTGGAAACGCTGTTAAGTGCGGGGATGAAGTCTTTTGAGTATGTGATAAAGGAAGGTAAGGGGCGTCTGGCTAGGCAGCAGAGCCTTGTGGGATGTTTGGGACAGGAGCAGGGTTGACATGTGGGTAGTCCTAAAATTGAAAATGCAGACAAAACCTTAATCATGAGATGCGTTTGGGTGTTCCTCCTCTTGTTTTGAACTTATTACTGTAATTAGTCGTGATGATCAGCAGTGGAAATGGGTGAATGAATATCTTCATAAGAATATACTTTATTTAGGAGGTCTGTGAAATATATCATTAAACATTTTGTGGAAACTTGCTAAGAAGGGTCTTGCTGCAAGCTGTGCTGTGTCCTTGGTTGTGCACTGTGGCTCTGGGATGCAGCTTGGGGCTTGGACTCTGCATTGCAGTTTTTCCTCTGCTGGCTGTAAGGGTTTGAACTTACTAGAAGGAGAGCTGTAAAAAGGGCTCTGTCGTGGACTCAATCACCATTCAGGTGAGTTTACACCAAGAGACTGGTTGTAGCAGAGAGAATCTATTTTTTTCCAGTTCATTTGAGAGCGATACAGCTCTTGTTTAGCAACAGGTCACCTCGTGGTACTTTGAACTTGTCCCAGAGGCCATCTGAGAGAGAATGCTAGGTCTACTTCAGTTTCAGATACCTCTCCAGTGGGGCTGTAGGAGAGCTGCCTGGAATTCACTGCCAGGAATATTAGGCAGAAATGGTGAGGCCAAGGAATGAGAGTATGGTCCTGTCCAGTGAGGGCATGGAGCATGGGGAAGACAAGAGGTAGGAATTTTGCTTGCAGATACTGGTTATGCTTGTAAACACATGTTCAACTAATGTGAATCTTATGGGTATTATTTTTAAGTGTAGCACACAGTTTGTAAGAAACAGCTCATTTTTTTTAGCTTTCATGGTTCTCTGGAAGATAAATTCGAAAGTTTGTAAAGGTGTAGCTTGAGAAAAGTTCCCAAACTATTGGGAAGACTTTAGGAGGTGACATACAGGAGTTAGATCAGTATGCCTGGAAGGTTGCTGGCAAATGGCAGTAGCAAGCATCCTTTGCCCTCCGGAAGAGGTGAAGGGATAACAACTGTTCTGCAGGAGTCCAGATTACAACTCCTTCTGGATGATGCTGAAATCCCGTAGCTTAAAAACTTGAGGGATCTGATGCCCAGGCTTAATTCAGATGCCTTGACAGCACATGGAGTGGGGCAGTGGGTAGGACGGGGCACGGATACAGCTGTCATAGCTTGAAGTGAAATAGAAGTAGTAGGAAAGAGGAGACTGAATGGTATTAAGTCATTAAAAGATTATTCCATCAAAATGAAACGAACATCATAGAGAATTAGCGAGACAGGATTTTTGCTCATCTCAAAGTTGCTGAAAATCTGTCTTTTGGTCTTCCAGAGATTAAATGTGTCTTTTGAAGGAAAGGAACAGAAGGCTAAAATTGATTCTGCAAGCAAGATGCTTTTTATGGCATTGTCATTGAAATGTAGTGATGGTTACTTAAGCCCTTGCTCTAAGTCTACTAACAACAGCTCTTCCACATCAGTTTCTTTCACTAGCAGCCTGTTTATCTTTGAATCCCTTTCCCCCAAAAGGAGGGTGATCAATCTGTTCTGCCTTAAGCAATGGAAAGGCAGGCTTGAACTTGATAACAGAACTGTAGCCTTCTGTACACTAACATGGTCTTCAGCATAGTTTGAAACAACCAATTTAAAGAAATGATTGAAGTACTTCACCTTCAATATCCTCCTTCAAGCAGACTTAAACTTTTCGCACCTAATAGCAAGTCTGCAAATAGAGGTACATTTTAATGAATAACTAAGAGACTCAGTGCCAGCATTAATGCAAAATGTTTCTCAAAGCATGAGATGAGTTTGGTTTAGCTACAGAAAGCATTCTGTGGGGAGGAAGGGCTCTTAATGCTTGATCCTATGTCTGAAAAGAAAATGATGGAATATTGTGTCCAGGATGCTGAAACAGCCATCCAGCAGCACAAAGGAAATAGAAGCCTTACCCATATCCTCGGTTGCTAAAAATAAAATGAATGGTTTAGGTGCGATCATGCTAAACTGCTGATATATCTGTTTGCTGTAAGTAGTAAAAAAAAAGTGAAGGAAAATGCAGAAGTTGCAGGAGAGCTGTTCTCCCACTTCTGGATTGGTTTCAAAACTGCTTAGCAAAAGGAAGCAGGCAACAATTTCAGACTTACTGGAGCTCTTGAGAGGATTCCGTCTACTCTGACAGAGCCTTTCATGCTACTGGAATATCCAGTGGAAATGTGAGACAGTTTGATCAAAACAGATGGCGTGTGCAATAGGAAAGGCAAACAGTAGGGAGAAACTTAGGTAACTATGCATATGGTTTGTTGTTTTATTTTAGTTTGTATTTTTCTTAACCCTGAGAGGGTAGTCTCTTGTTTGTACTGTGTGACTTGTTGAAGAAAACTCAATATTGAGTAGCAGCTTTCAAGTTCTGGTGAGCTAATTCTCTCCCTGGTCCTTAGAGATGGTAGAAAGAAATGCAAGATGCACCTGTCTATGTAAGTGCAACTCAGTAGTTGGAAAAATACCCAGTAGAGTATGCCTGGCAGCTTGACCATCCTGAGGCCTGAGTCTCTTCCTTCCTCTCTGGACAATTTTCACTCTTCTTTTGCAAGTCTGGGGAGATCAGATACATTCCGGAAAGGAGGACTTGCTGCACCTCAAAGGGTGAAGGAGTGATACTGAAAAAGAACAGAGGGAGGCAAGATTTCTTTGAAGGTATTTGGTTTATTTTCTTTGGTCACAAGCTTAGCTTTTAGAGGATTGATTATGTCAATACCAATCATTGGTAACAGGGATGTTGCTGTTTACAGCTGTATGAGTTGGGTGTCCTGAAAAGAGTTGTTCCAGAAGAGTCTATGATAAAACTTAATACACTTAATGAAGATAAGTTCTTGATAGCATAGGAACTTTCTGCTTTGTGTAGTCTGTTCATGCAGTAGAACTTTGCATCTTGAAGAAAATAATTAATCAAAGAAAAAAACCAAACCCAAAACATTTGGTCCAATCATACACAGTTCATAGTGGCTTTCTGACTTAATTTTCTTTGCCTTTCGTTCATATTATATGTGTCTGCAGGCTAAAAGCAATTTACTACCATCTGTGGACTCCCTGTGGCTCAGCAAAACTTTTCTAAAATGTTTAAAGAGCTATAATTTTAACAGGAGAGATGCCATGTGCAGTAGCTACCATTGTCTATTGTTCAAAGGCCATGTTCCAAAACCAGATAAAGCCAGTTTCAAAACCATCTATAGAAATGAAGCCTGTAGCAGGAAGAGGCAAAAGAAACAACAAATATTGGACTTGTTTGTGGAGGTGAGAAGTAATTATCTTGATAAACTTTGCCTTCTTCCACCAACAATTATTTTAAAGCACAGTCAATTTGAGGACAGTCCTGTGACTAAGTTGAAGGATGGATCCCTTTGTGTACTCCCAGTTGCTATAAATTGGTTTAAACTTTTACGAGCCGTCGTGTAACAAAAAGTACAGAGGTATAATTACCCTTGCTTTTACTGCTTTAAGAAGTGGAAACCAAAGAGGGCCTCTCTGCTATTGACAAGGTGCAACTCTTTACTTACTGAAGTGTTTCTGGATTGAAAAGGTAGCACGTGAAGAGCCTGGAGCCTGAGCACTACACAATTGGCAGTGAAATAACCTCCTTTGAACCTGAATCCAGCAGAGTCTGAACCAGCTGACGCTTGTGGAGGCTTATGGACTTCAGAAATACTGTCTGACGTATTAATGCCTTTTTTTAATGGCTGTTTTAAATGGCTGAAAGTTGTAATATGCTAAAGCATAAGAGTAATATATCCAGCAATAATAATGGCGGTGACGTATCCGTAATGGTCTAAAGGTATGTGAGAGAGAATTCTGGAGTAAAAAAATTTGGCAAGGGATCAAAGTGGTTAGTGGTCTGTCATCCTTGTAAGGCTTGTTCCAGTGAACAACGCAAGTCATTACAACAGGAAGGGTCCACCTTTGCGTGTTTATTTTCAGTTAATTCTGAAGCCCAATTGTGAGCACGTTGACAGCTTTTCTAGACTTCTCTCTTGAACATTGTTTCAGAGTTTCTATCCAATTTGGACAGATGTTAACATGTGAATCCCTTGTATGTAGCGCGCATAAATGTTCGGGGTCGCCTTAAAGGTGGATGAGTTTTGTATACTCGGTCAGCCCTGGAGGAAGAGATTCAAATAAGTCACTTTGTTTTACAGGCATGACTTCCATCGGGGATCTAGTGTGAAGAAAACTGTCTGCAAAATAAGGCTGAGTGGCTTGAAATGTGTATTACAGGCTCCCCCCTAAATAAGGGGGGGTGTGCACACTGCAGGGAGAGTTGCAGGAGGAAGTGTGAGTGCCAAAGGTCTGTTCTTCACAGTTGACTGGCAGACTGAATTCTCTTTCCATGGTTCTTTCTGACTATAGCCACAGTGCGGTCGCTGGGCTTTTCCAAATGGGGTAGATTAGAGTTTGGGTGTAAATGCAACTGACACTTAAGACAGAGCAGCACTTTTGGAGACAGCAGGTGCATTTGCAGATGCTAATGATGAAGGAGTTCTTGGGGTTTTTTTTTTCCATTTAAGCCCTCCAGACAATCATTTTGTTGAGGGGATCCACCACGCTGTGCCATTAGCCAGAGGAGGGGATCAAATTATTTTTGGAGCCAGGTATAAAGGACTTGGATGGCAAAGTGCGTTACAGAGAACCCCAGGTGGGTAATTTAGTATATTCTGAATTCTATTCCATTCTTAATTTATCCTAGAATATGATCTATTCTGGATTAATAAACATTTAAAAATGCAAATACCTGGTTTTATTTTACTTCTAGGACTTACATTTTAGATCTACCATCAGAGCTGAATAAGAAGACATGCTTTATGAGCTTAAGAGGCATAACAGGATGTTCCTTTTAGAAGAGAAGGTGAAGCTGCTGCACTTCTGCTCTGTGGTAGTGCACAGGAATAGCCTTTCTGATCGTCTACGAAATATATATAACACACCAGTCATTCCTGTAGCTCAGCACCAAGAAACCAAAATGTTCATGGTCTCCATAGTTCAGTTCTCTTTGTCACTTTGGCCTAAAGGCTGGGTTTCTTTGTTTTTGCTTCCACAACAATACTTCTGACAGTGGCATCCTGGATTTACTGATTCCAGAACAAGTTCAGACTTTATGTGACTCTTGTGAGAAGGGAGGGTTGGGAACCTATCAACTTCTGTTGAGTTATTGAGCACCAGTCAGGGTTTTCTTTGCTCTTTCTAGCATATAGGCGATTTGGGGAGGGAGGAAACCTAAACAATGTCACAGCCAAAATCATGCCCTTCATTATGCTTCATGTTTATTATTCACTGGGATGAGGGGATTAGCTGCTGCTCAAGGCATTGGTCCATGAGAACATTTGTGTATGTCACAAGGTGAGTGGTTAGGCTATTAAAATTTATGAATTTATGGTTTTGGCAGTTTTTTGATGGGGAGGAGGGTTTGAAAACTATACTGTACAAATTTGTTCTGGTATTATTGGGAAGCTAGTATTTCCATTCTTAATGACTATTTGCGAGTCACTACAAGGGCAAAGATGAGTTTTAAAAGGACGGAAAGAAATCATGTGTCTTGAACTGCTCTAAAAGGGTTGTCTGATAATTGACATGCCACAGACGGTTTCACTGCAACAACATAGCAGCTGTCTTTTCAAGTAGAGAGGCATCTTTGATGCTCTAAGAAAAATCTATCTGGGGCCCAAAGTTTTTTGGGGAAAGTAACTGGAATTCCCTCAAGAAAGCAAGAAAGTGCTGTAATCACTCAGAAAAGGTGTTAGATGGATAACATATCATAAAGAGTTGCTTTCATTTGTTGAAGAAGCACTTGTGCTCAAATTAACTTGTTGATGGGCATATCATAGAAGGTGCCTTTTGAGATTTGAGTGTGACTGCAGTTGATTGTAGGAAAATGAAGAAGTAACACTAATCAGACTGTTTCTGAACAGCAAATATTTTGAAATAAAAAGCTACATTTGTAAAAAAAAATTTTTTCCTTTTGACAGATAAGGATCTGTTATGAGAAATTCAAATTGGAAGCACAGGTGAGAATGGGAAAAGATGTAGTTAGCAATGAAGTTTTGTAACTAGCAAAGGGCTAATAACTGTTTCTGAGAAAGTGTACCTTATGTGGTTGGGCTTGTTTCTGTTGTAGCAAGATTTTAGGGTCATCTTGGGGATCAGCACTGGTCCTTATAGGATGCTGAGGAAGATCATGGGCTGCTGAACCGAAGCAGCAAGTGGCAATGCTTGCATGGGCAGAAGTATCCAATTGAAGGAAGATTGGAAGGGAATAGAAGAAATTGGATTGAAATTTAAAGCTGTTTAAAGTACAGCGATCACTACAGCGAATATGAGAAGCAGAAACACAGGATTGATAGCAAAACAACACAACACAACCTGGATACTCTGTCATCCTTCAAAAGCTGGTTAGGTCATTTACCAAGTACCTGATGGCAACCTTAGTAGGTTGGAACAAAGTGAGGAAAGGCCACAGAGGCAGACCCTTATTACATGGAGGAAGTCAGAAATGAACCAAGAGTTACAAGAAGAAGAGATGAAGTGCAGTTGTCTTTGAGGGTTTCACAGCTGATGGAACAGCCTGCTTTATGGTACCAAGTCCTTTTTCTTGATTAAGCCTTCCTTCTGAATATGCAAGTCCAACTGTGCAGGATGGTGGGGTTTTTTTATAGAGAATGATTTTAGTTAGTAATTGTTGTATGAGTACTAGCTTGTAAATGATAGCTTTTAAGTATCTGTTATTGGAAAGGGGACTGAAGGCTTCAACTTGTGATGCACAAGTCAAATTGTGTGTGATTGCCATCAGCTGCCAGCTAACGGGGAAAATTTAAAGTCAATGCAAAAGCTTTACCTTCAAACTTGTCTCAAATGTGGGGAGAGGGTATATTTTGTAACCAGAGAAAGAAGTGGTGATGGAGAGAACGTCGATGTTTTGCTACCTGTAGTTTTTTCTGGAGAGCAGCAGTGGGATGGATTGGGCAATGGCGAGGCACGGAAGAGTGTAGAAGAACTTGCATGGGTGCTCATAAACTCAATAAAGCTAAAACAACTACTGAAATGTATGTGTTAACTCCTGTGAATCAAAGCAAAAAATGTTCAGATCGGTGAGTGATGGGCTGAAAACCTGGTCTGCTGTGACTGTACTGTGAATTTCCTCAAATTTCCTTTGTCACTGAGTACAAACACTTCCACTCTTGGTGTCATAAGCAACGGAGACTTAATTAACGCTTGGAAATTGCCTTGAGATCTTTGGGTGAAAAGCAATGAAGTTGTAATGACATTTGATTAAATGCAAAGAAAAGCAACACTTTCCTTGGAGAATGATTAGAGTTTGAACTTTTATCACAAGGAATCATTTTCCACTCCAGAGGCGGGCGTGTTTGGATCAGCATTCATATTCTTGGTGACACAGTGGCTTGTTTTGGTAGCAGAGATACCATACTAGGAGCAGCGTTTGTGCCATGTGTTGTGTTGGTGTAAGAAGCCTCCATCCCAACGAATGAGTAGGAGCTGAGTTTACTCGGCACATTCAGTCTTGCATTAGGGTAAGCCCTGTAGGAGAACCTTTAGGGGTGTTCACTAAATCAGTTCTCATCACGTGTGTGCCACCGGACCAGCTAGATTAACTGGGTCGAGAAAGCTGTTCTAAAAGAACTTGGGAGATATGGGGAAAGCTAGGAATAAAGAGGAACTTCCTGGTCTTCTGATGAAAAAACAAGAAGACAGCCTGGGTTTTTTTTAGCGTTCAGTCAATGTGGACTGCTTTGCCAGTGGGGAGAAAAGCTCTGCAAGGGGTTGTTCCCCATGCCTCCTTTTCTCTAGGCTGAGACCTTACTGGTCTCTACAACTGCCCGAAAAGAGGCTGTAGTGAGGGGGGTGTCAGTCTCTACTCCAGAGTCACAGGCGAAAGAATAAGAGGAAATGGCCTCAAGTTGCACCAGGGGAGGTTCAGATTGGATATTAGGAAAAACTTTTACACTGAAATGGTTATTAAGGGTTGGAATGGGCTGCCCAGGGAAGTGGTTGAGGCACCATCCCTGGAGGAATTTTAAAAGATGGGTAGACTTAACGCTTAGTGACGGGGCTTAGTGATGGTTTTTATCAGAGTTAGGTTGATGGTTGGACTAGATGATCTGGAAGACCCCTTCACACCTAGACAATTCTCTGATTCTATGAAATGTCGCTCTTCCTTCCCACACTGGCGTGGCAATGTATGAGGCATTTTTGGCTCAAGTCAGGCACAGGCTAAGAGGGCTGGGGAGGCTGCTGTGGACTGGCCAGTGCTAGTCCCTGCTGTTGCTACCTTCAGTGAGGCTCAGAGGACACATCAGTTCTGGTTGGTGGCTCGTGCATTTATTTCTCTTCCAACCCCACCTGGGAGAAGGCACAGATCAGATATTTAAATCCAGGCTGATCTGTCTCCTGTGACTACTGCTGATGGGAAATGTAGAGCGTAATGTTGATTAAGAGTGAGTTGTGTAACAGAAGCGCTGTTTGTGTAGAATCCAGCGCAGTGCTGAAATGAAGGCTGGAAAGGAGTTTCTTCTTGTACTCAGTGGAATCTGAAACCTTTTTAAAGGTGTTAGCTCTCGCTGCCCCCAGATTTCACTTACCACAGCGTCACCTGGGCATTTCTCCACTGCTTACATTTCCTGTGGCTCCGTGTGTTGATACACATTTTCTGTTCTGTGAGGGTGGGGAGGAAGATCTTTGGCTGTTCTAAGAAAACTTTGATGGGAGAAAGAGAAACCTAATGTTTGTGTACACAGTTGATTAATTTAAGGTTACAAGGTGCCAAAACACCTTCTAAAGCCATCTGCCAAATATGATCCATAACTTCAAGCAACATGGAAACAAAACTTACTTTTGACAGTCTTGTCAAATTCTGTCCAAACAGGATTAACCTTCCTTTCAATAGTGATTTAAAAAGAAAAAAAAAAAAAAACAAAACAAAAAAAACAAACACTTCAGGCTATTACTAGAAAAGATTGAGCTTTCAGTGAGTAAGTGCTTGTGAGAATTCTGCAAGGATGAAGGAAGGCTGTATATAACTGATAACAAATCAGTTACTAGTACTTGTAGCATCTGCTGCCTAATATCTCAAGACTCTGTCTGTGTCCACTGCGTTAGGAAGCAGCTCCATAGTTTTGTTCCCTATCTGTCCCCGCACTGCTGGTGGAGGAACTCAAAAGATCACCTGACTCCAGCAGTACTGGTAGAAGAACCGAGTTTTGTTCCCATTTACTTCTTTGAGACCATCCTTCCTTTTCAAAAGTTCTCACTGTGATGGCAGAACCTGTTGTGTTCATATACCTTAACACTGTACATGGAAAACTTTGAGCAACAGTAGCCTCTGTAGTTTAAATAGAAGATCTAATTGTGTAATTTAGTTGCAAACACAGACTTTCTGCTTATTATTTATTTCTTCTAGAAACAGGAAAGCCTGTCTTCAAGTAAAAAGATTGGAAGGCTAAAGAAGAACTTGTTTGTGATGTTAAAAAAACCCAAAAGACAAAGACAAAAAGAAATGCTGTTTTTCTAAGGATGAGAACAAGCTGCAGGGGGGGAGGGAGGAGGATGATAGGTCAAAATTCTAACTTTCCAGTTTTACATAAGCTTAACTCGCAGAAGTGGGAGCACCTTGTGAAATGAGAGATTAAAAATCAAAATGAAATTATTGTGAGAACATGACCTGTGGAGAGTGATGGATGCCAGATCCTGCTGAAGTTAACCTGGCAACCTTGATCACCCTCCAATCTGAAAAGCTGTTCAGCATCACAGGAGCGAGGCAATATGTGAATGCTGAAACACCTGCAAATCAGGCTCAAGGAGCAATCAAAGTGTGATAAACATTAATTAGTATAATACCCAAACCCTTAATGGAGGAAGGAACATTGATTACACTGTCTCACTTGGGATTTCGTTCTGTCAGAGACGGTAGATGATGACAGTTTCTGATTACACTTACTCAGACATGAAGCAAGACTTTAAAAACCGCTTAAATATGGAGAGAAGAGCAGAAAGCAAACAAGTTGATCTTTCTTTGAGTGGCTGAATGTATTTGGCTCTTTATAAAAGCATGCATTTTTGCTTTTTGCCTTTCAAACTTTTGAGGCGAACTGGTATTTTGAACTGGCTTTCAATGCCTCCCTGGATTGCTGTAAAGCGTAAACGTCTTAGCAGCCTTTCCTTTGCTTTCTCCATCTTGATCCTGTGATGTTGCCAGCTGCTGGGGCAGAGGGACTGCGTGGGAGTGGGGAGAGTGGGGCTCGGGCTTCTCACAGCTTATTTCTGACTGTGCTGGTCATTGCTGCCTGAACTTTGAGCTGGCCCACCGCAGTATGCAGCAATATCCATATGCAGCGAGGCCGTAAAGCACACTCTGGTGCCTCATAAAACATTATCCTTTGTTAGCTGGCCAGAACACACTTAGATATTCCAGCCTAGCTCTCTAGGCCTGCTTCAGTCTAGTGGATTGTGCATCAAAGCCCTGAGTTATGAGTAGCGGGGGCAGTGCATTGATGTTTCCCCGTCACTTTAGCAGCCTGAGGAGCCATAAAAGCCCATGGTCTTTTCTCAAGAAAATTCTTGGTCAAATTAAAACTAAGGTTTGAGATTTTCTTCTTCTCTGCAGCATACAAAGAGAGCAGTGATGTGCTTCTGGGTCCCAGGAACGAAGGAAGTGAGGAAGGTCTGAGAGGAACAGTGGATATTTAACTCCCTCAACACCACCTTTTTCCTCTGCTTTCACTGTGGGATAATGTCTCCCCTCTCCTGAAAGGAAGTCTGTCCTTACCTCGCTAATGTTTTTTTGTCCCTTTTGAAAACGCACTGAAACTTGTCCTAGGGGTTTAGTGGTATCTCATTCATCAGGAGTGGTATCATGCCAGTTTTGGCACCGGTTCTGTGGAAGGATGAATGAAAGCCAGCGCTGTTATCTTCCCCTGCTACCCTGCTCCAGCCCCAGCCACTTGGAGCATCTGGGGATATAATAAAATACAAGATCCATAAATTTCGTCCCTTCTAATTCGTGCCTCCTGCAGTAAGGGAGAAATTTAATAACGGCACACTTTGTTGGAGTTAAAAAAAAAAAAACAAAACAGCTTTGCTTTTAGGCAAAATTGCAAGGGTTTATGGAACAAATTTATTGTATGTACCCTGAAGTTCAGAACAGCAATGCCAAGCATTCCCCTGCTATCTCTCAGGAGCCGGAGCCTGGGCTCAGAGGAGACGAGATGCCTGACTTTCTATGTTGTGTACAGTCCTCACTTAAGGAAAGAAAAAGTCATTTAATACTTCAGCTGCCTTATCCTTCTGTGCAACTTCATTTCTCATTCTGCTCTGTAATGTTCTTTCTCCTTGGTTGATCACTTACTTTTGTACTTCAGACATGAAATTGAAGTTCTTTGGTATTCTAGAGAGGTTTGCTCCCAGCCTCCGCTCCCTTGCCTTTCTCGTTCACCTTGGTGTGGAGCTCGCCTCTTCCCTCTCCCACTTTCCAAGTTTTGTCATTCCTGTCTCTTTGGGATGATGGGTGCACTCAGCAGGGACAGCAAAGGGACTCCTGTTGCTGTGATACTTCCTACCATCTGAATTCTGTCTTGCTCAGCCACCTTTCTGGGAATCTGTCAGCCTGTCTTTAAAAACCTGTTCCAATTTTAAACTTTTTTCTGATGTTGTCTGACCTCTAGCAAATACAGATGATAAAACTCGCAATTCTTTTTTGGCGTTGTGGTGTGCTTGGAGACTCTCATGGAAATACAGTATTATTGCCAGTGCTGACAACTGGCAGGCAGCATCCTGGATGCCAGATTCCTTATGCCTCAAATCTTTTTCCTGTGGACAGGAGAGAACAGTAACGTTTCCCATGGGCAGACACAGGTGCAACAGAGGAGGTCTTTTAGTAGCTGCCTACAGGTGAGGTTTATTGGAGGAGTTCTAGGCAAAATTACGAGAAGTGATCTGCTCAGTGGCTGCAGATGGGACAGAGGGTACAGGACCAGCAAGGGAGGCAGCAAAGTGGAAGGAGGTATTCCTGGGACCTGCTGTGGGCATTGAAGAGAGTTCCCTCTAAAGTAAGAGGAGCTCAAGGTGGCAGGATGAGGGCTTTAGGGGAAAGGAGATCTAAGTTGGGGGTGAGGCACAGGGGACTTGCCTGCAGAAGGAGTTCAGAGGAACAAGAGAATGTGGAAGCTTGAAGCAAAGCAGCTAAAATATTGGCTTTAATATCTGCTTAAATCAAAAATAAAAGTCTGTATGGATTAAGAGATAATCCACTAGATAGATTTAATCTGCCCACATGTATTACTTCCTCAAAGAAAAGCACCGGGAGGGGGAAGGCTGGTTTGGCTCAGTGCCCGGGCTTTGAAGGCAGGCGATACACTCTCCTTTCTTCTGCAGGCCCCCTTTTCGCTTGTCCCAAAACCATGCAAGCTGCCCAAAGGGAGGGGCTGTCACTGTATACGCCTCCTCCTTCTTTCCAACTCCAGAGTCACATTGAATCTGACTAAAGGGGCTTCTCAAGCAGAAAAGAGCACCGAGAGCAGAATAACCCCGCAGTGACTAATAGGATAGGCGCAGGGCAGGTTCAGATGCTGCTGGTGGTTTTGGCTGTCTGAGCTCAGCGTTCTGAGGGGCAGTAATGGGCTATTTTATTAACACTTAGCCCTCCTGTCCTGATTGCAATTGCCTTTCAAACAAACTCCACTCAGTAATGCTCTTAAATGGAGGTTGAGGTCTGAGTGCCACCTTGCTTCAAACACTTTGCCCCTGAAATCCATGGCAACAGCCCTCTCCATCCCTTCCTCTTTCCTTTGTTTATAAACACCAGGTTGACTCCTTGGAGCAAGTTCGCTTGCTACAGCAGTAAAAATACAAAAATTGCTGGAGGACACTTGAACATGAGGGATATTTTTTTTCCCATGTATTTTTTCAGTATCACACTGATACTGAAATCATTACACGTTGTCTGTTTTAACTAACACATGCAGCTGTATCTTGAACTCTATGTGTGTAATAGTCATGCATTCTTAGGAGCCTGTACATGTGACAGAATTTGGATTAGTTGGATTGAGGGGTTTAAATTTTTTTTCTCATGTTAACTGGCTCAGCAACAAATAAATTAATTCTGTAGACTTGCATGTGTGTGTATTCCTTCTGTGTTGTGTGCCTGCCTCTGTACCACCTCAGGTGAAGGTTTTTGACGTATCTCTGAAGGTCAGTGGGATTTGGCCTTGTAAATCCTAGAGTAGGAAATCACAGCCCAAAGTACAGGATGCCTCGGGGAAGAGCCATCGTGATTTGAAGTATCTGAACTGGCACTGGACAACTTCCCCAGCTTCTGCTGGGAGCAGGTTCTCTGCCTGATGCTGTCCTTTTTATGGGTGAATGTAATCACTCTCAGTCCTGTTTGGTGGGCAGAAGGGATGGGTGTAGCTCTAGATGTCTTCCCTTCTGGATTAACTGTCACCCTTTTAGTTTGGGCATGGTAATTGCCCGTCATGCCCTGGTTTTAGGGATGCTCCTTCTTAAGAGAGGTTCCAGCAAACCTTAAAGAGAAAGATGTAAGAAGCACTGTGACCTGAGAGGTGCTCATGCTTTGTTTTCTTTACTGGTTACTAGAAAGAAATTCTTTACTGTGAGGCTGGTGAGACACTGGAACAGGTTGGCCAGAGAACCTGTGGATGCCTCATCCCTGGAAGTGTTCAAGGCCAGGCTGGATGGGGCTTGTGGGAGGTGCCCCTGCCCATGGCAGGGGGGTTGGAACTCAATGCTCTTTAAGGTCCCTTCCAACAGTAGTCATTGTATGATTCTGTTTTTCCCCTTGATGTTGTCTGTGTGCTATGGGAGGTGTTAGTGCTCTAGGACCACAAAGCACTTCATAATAGTCAACACACCTCCTGTCTTCAGTGGGGGCATAGAAGGAGTTGTGGTACCGGTCTTCTCTTAAACTGGGTGTCTTGAGGGATGAATGTGAAACGTGGAGGTGGTTAAGGGTGAAAGGTAAGGATAACCAGAATGCCTCAAAAGCTCCTTTGCTTCTTCACACCTAGTGAAAGAGTGAGTGTGGGAAGGGAGAGGAAGAAGTGATACCTGATGAAGCAGTGGGGAATTATGCAAGGCAGAAAAGGGAGTGAGGGAAGCATTTGACCGCCTCCCTTGACTCCCTCACATTCACGGAGTGGGAAGGTGGAGAATGGTTACTGAATTTCAGGCCCAAGCTTGCATAACTACGTGCTCAACGTTTCCTTCTGGGAGACAAACATGTGCCCAGTCAACCCCTGAGAATTGTGTCTGGGAGTCAGTAGGGTACTGGCTAAAAGGCAGTTGATACCTTGCTTTTATTTGGAGCTTCAGGAAGGATTTGTTGAGTTCTAGGAGAGGGATTTACCCTCCTAGAACATAAGAGGGTCAATTGCATCATTGATTTGAGGGAGAGAGACAGAGCAGAAATAAACGACCAGGTTTTTTCAGCTTTGAAGGAAGTAAAAATGGCCAGATGCCCCGAGGAGCAGCACTGCAAATAGTGTCAATCAATACAATTTGAAACATCTAGAAAAGAGGTGAACTGTGAGGTGGGAAAATTTGCTGGGGAGTGCAGTTAGGGAAGACGTAGGTCTTTCAGAGGCATCTCACACTTTAACAAAAGAAGGCAATGGGACAGCCCTGTGACACGTGAAATTTGCTGCAGACAGGTGCTAGGAAATGCACACTGAAAGGAACAACAGAAACTACTCTGAGAACTGATCAAGTGTATAAGTGATGTGGACTTACTCCGCTGAGACAGAGGGGAGGTGTGGGAAGAAAATCATGAACAGATTTGTACATAAGTGTTGGTACAAAATACAAGCTGTTAGGCTGGATTTAAACTAAAAGGATGGGGAAATGGAGAATAATTCCGAGAGGGAGAATCTCATGAGGTTCACTTTTGCTCATCTCCTGCTACAAAAAGAAGAAAGTAGGAACAGGCTGTGCGCTCTCCTGCCATATGCACAAGGAAGGATTTTCATGCCTCCAGAAGAGGAGAACATAGCCATAAACAAACACAAACACATACAGCTATTTAGAGAAAGAAGTGGGGGTCTTTCAGAATGGCACAAGGTGAATAGGCTGCTTGTACTTGCTGTTTTTTCACTACCTGCTGTGGGGGAGGCTTTAGTGGAGTCTGTTTCTGTACTCTAATAGGGAATGTGCT
This sequence comes from Nycticryphes semicollaris, assembly GCA_013400055.1. Taxonomy (NCBI): domain Eukaryota; kingdom Metazoa; phylum Chordata; class Aves; order Charadriiformes; family Rostratulidae; genus Nycticryphes; species Nycticryphes semicollaris. Next base: position 510,557 of record VXBJ01002763.1, on the reverse strand, counting down.
GCACAGAGTGAAAATACTTGAAACCACGGGTTTGGTACAGTTTGAAAATGGGAATCATGGATCACTGCTGATGTCAAATTTGTTGCTAAAAGGAATTATACAGGGGGGAAAAAAAGTGTGGAAGCTCTCTACTCAAAAGCAGAGACGGACTTGTGGTAAAATTTAGAGGCAGTGCTTGAGATTGATTTTTACAGGCACAGAATGATCTGATGGATCTCGTTGTTACAAAACATTGTAGAGGTGGAGTGGTCTCTTTCTCCTAATGGGTTGTACAGCCATAAAAATATTCTTTGCCTTTTTCGTTAGAGGGGTGAAGGCTCAGAACGATTTTCAGCTTTTGAGCTTGAAGCTGGGGAGGACCTGCTGGTTGGGACGTGGGGACGGAAGGTATCCTGAGGAGGTGATTCCATAGTTACCTGTAGCTGATGCCCGGTCCCGGTGTCCCTCCTAGCCACTGGTTGAGCCTGTGTGACAGTTCCTGCAGCCTGGTAGTGGCTGTGCTGGAAGTGTTGGTCATGCCCCAGCTTGCAAGGCAGCTGCTGGAAGCTTTGTGGGAAAGGAGCATGTCCATGTGGTGAACGCAGAGGTACTTAACCAGCGACCTCTATCCCCTGCTGCCACAGCGTGCGTTTCACTTCGGTCCCCAAGCATTTTGATGCTGGTCTAGTTATGCAAAAATGATGCAAGTTAGCGTGCTTTATTGCTCCAAATGAAGACCTAATGTTGTTTAAGCGATGTGGAAACCAAATCGCAAAGCTGTAGAGCAACGTGGAAGAAGTCGTGCAAAAAAAAGTGTTGGTGTAGTAGAGTACAGGTTAAACCTTGTGAGTCCTGAACTCTGCTCATTAGCATGTGTTGCCTTTCATTTTTAACAAGTAATTTGTATTAAAAATGTGTTGGCAGTTGATAACTGGCTGTGGCTTTCTTGTCAGCAGTACCTGCGGAGGGGTATAGGGCTTGTGGCACTCCAGTGTTGCAAAAAAGCTCCAGTTCTCCATCTTTCTGTGCTATCCCCCAAACAGCAGTGGGAATGTTGTGCTAAGTCAAGGACTAGACCTACTGTCATGTCATAGTACATAAAGCTCTCAATGGGGCTGATACAAGCATATCTCAACCAGCACTATTGCATCCAATGACGCAATCCAGTCCATCAAGATTCACATCATTCCCCGAGGGTCCGGGCACTGGCTGTTGCCCAAAAAAAAAATCTCTGGCTCTGGATTCTTCATCTTAAGAAAGGTGTTTGCCTCCTAGGATCTCTCAGCGGGTGGAGGCCAGCCGGGCACAGCTTCAGGCAATTGGTGAGAGAGTCACACTTGCCCAAGCGAAGATTGAGAAGATAAAGGGCAGCAAGAAGGCTATTAAGGTAGCGACTTGAGTGAGAGTTGCATGGCCTCCCTTCTACCTTCTCTCTTTACTCCTGATGTAAGCTCTGCAATGGGAAAGGTGCTTGGCGGACACTGCTGCTGCCCACTCACCCCTCCATGCCTTGCTGCTGAGCAGGGTTGTGGTGAGAATCCTCTTCCTAACTTGGCCAACTGATGATTTTTAGACCCATGAGCCACACAGCTCCCAGCCTTATGAGGCCTAAATAAGTCACTGCCCCAGTTTCTCCCTGAGAAATAGAAAAGGCGTGTGCTGAGCTAAGCCAAACACCTTCTCACTTCAGGCTTGCAGAGGCTTTGGCTACGCGAATGAAAACTGCTGTTGGAGAGCTTGTCTTTAGTGCATCTTAGTCTTGTTGAGCTGTATAAAACTAGTAAAAACCCCTTCTTTCCCCATTCTTCCTCCATTTAATATAGTGTTTCCAATTCCCTTCCTGCCAGTGGACACCTTCAATCTCCTAGTACTCATATAAAGAGAAGTTCTGGCACTTCCACTGTCTGAAGTGACAGCCCGTCCGTGTTTGGGTGTGTACAGATAACCTATAGGAGCCTGTTGACTCCAAGGCTGCCCATTCTCACTGGCAGCACAGATTATGTGCCTTCCTCAACTCCATATGTTTCTATAGCATAGGATTGCCTAGTTGTTGGGATTTTTCAGTCCCTCCTTGTCTCTCCACAGGTGTTTTCCAGTGCCAAGTATCCAGCCCCTGAACGGCTACAGGAGTACAGTTCAATTTTTGCTGGTGCAGAAGACCCAGCTAAACAGAAATGGCCAAGACACAAGATTCAGAGCAAACACCGAGTGCTGGACGAGAAAGCTCTGCAGGTGAGGAGGAGGAGAACAGAACTTGAGATGAACAAGCAAAGAGAAGCTGGGAAGATGTTAGTCTCTTTGATGAAGTGGAACAGGGTTTTAGGATATAGGCTGGGAGCAGAACATCTTTTTAACTTGGCCTTTTGGCAGGGATGTGTGAGGTCAGGCTGGGAAGGTTGTGGAGCTGCTGGTTTGAGAGGGCCATGTCAGTGCAAGACCATGGCACGGTGTTTGAGTGCTCTGGGTGGCTGTTGGCTGCCAACTCTCTGGAGCAGTTCAATTTCCTGAAGTGCCACAGTTTCCAGTAGTAGTGCTTGTGGGTGCTGCTGGCTGGGCTTAAGGCTTCAGCTGTGCATAGCAAGGAAGCTGCAATCAGGGTCAAAATTGTTTGGAAAAAATTGTTTCTGGAGGCTCCAGTATAAGCAACGGTGAGAATGGAAGAGTAAAAGGGTGTTAGTGTGTCAGGAGAAAAAGGAGCCATTAGAGCATTTCTCTGTCCCAGGAAAGCATCGTGCTTGGGTGTTGTCCCTCCCTGGTTCACGGCTAAGTTTTGCATCTCAGAGGGGAAGATCATTTTTCTTCATTACATATTTGTTTGTGCTTTGCTTCTCCTTTGTCTTATGTTCAGCTTCAGCTATCGTAGGTTGCAAGATGTTCAGAGAAGGGCCGGATCTTTCAGTACCCAGCATAGTTGGGGCTTCCAGGTGTGACCGTAGCACAGATGTCTGGAGGTGGTGTTGAAGGAGGTCCTGGAGTACTGAGATTCCTTTTAGCCTGTGGATTGAAGTGCAGAGAGAGTTTTCTTAGGGAGGTCTGAGAAGTGGTGGGTTTGGCAGGAAACACTACCAAAGGAGTCTCCCGCAATTTGGGTCAACGTTTCTGGTTTGGAAGGAGGGGAGGAAGAGTTGCTGTGTTTAAATTTTTTAAGTTGCTGCGTACGCACTGTGCCAGGAGTAGCAGATATACTTATCCTGGCAGGTTAGGGACCAACCTCACAGCTTCCCTGCTCTCCACCTCTAAAGAGACTTTCTTCCTCATGCTTGTGTGCCTTGGCCCAAAAATAAAGCTGCCGCTGAATAATTTATCACGATAAACTTTTCTGAGTTTTAATGGAGTTGAGACCTCACATGGTGAGGTAGTGATGAATATTTCAGCCAGGCCGGGGAAGGAGGGTTGTTGGCCAAAGGGACAGCTGGCACACTCAAGCAGGGTTTGTGTTCCCTTCAAACCCTGGCAGTAGCACAGGGCAGAGCTGAGTGGGACCTGCTGCTGGCTGACCAGGGGATGCCGGCTACGGTTGTGCTGTCTGGCTGGTAGCCCCCTCCCATCACAGTTTGCCGGGGGAGCAAAGGTATGTGGTGAGTAGGCAGGGGAGATGCTCTCCCGCCTTGAAGGGCTGGTGCCAGTGTGCAGGGAGGAGATCAAGAGCATCAGCTGGTAAAAAGCAGTGTCCTGCAAAGATCAAACGCTGTGCCCAGCCAGCTGGCCTGCTGGCTCCAGTAGGCTCTGTGTGTCCTTCCCCACATCCCCTGCCATCTGCCTGCAACGCCACCTCTTTCCTGTCCCAGACAGGCTCTGTACCATTGCCATCTTCTGCCCTTTGTGACCCAGGCTGCCATCACACCACAGGGAGTTTCTTGCAGGCCCCGTGGGATGTTTGTATTTGTTCCTCCCCTCCTGTAACCCATCTTTCGATCCTCCCTTAGGGTCATTAACCTTTTCTCTGGCTTTGCTGACCCTACTTCATGCAGTGGTCTCGTTACACTTACCAAGCTCACGCACACTAGCTCCTGCAACTCTTCGGTGGGTTGGGAGGATGCTGCTGTGCTGGCGAGTGGCTGTCAGCTGATGGATGATGGAGGGGCTGGTGTTCTGCGTGGGACTCAGTGCAGCCGAGCTCTGACCACGTTCCAGGGGGACAGGCCCTGCTCGGCCATAGCTGAGCACGGACCCTGATGTGCTTTGCAGTAATGAAATGTGACAGAGGAAGGTCTAATGTTTGCATTTATGCCCTCCTCAATTATTCAGGGCTTTCAGCAGAGGCTTGCTGCCTGTTTTCACTTCTAACGAGGGCCTCTTTGCTGGGAGCAGTCACAGTGGCCTTTGCTAACTCCATTCGCAGGCGCGCACACACACAGGCCCCACCAGGACAGCAAGCTCTGCTCTTGTCAGTTGGAGGGTAAGTGGTGGCAGCCTGTGCTCAGGGCCTAGGGTTTGTGCTCTGCAGGGAAAGCAGCTGAGTTAGAAATATCCGTGGTTCTGCAGTTCACTTAAAAATGCTTCTCTCCTGGGAAATTCTCCTTTCCCCCCTCCACACCCCAAGCAAGTGAAGACTCAGCTGTTGAGAGGAAGCTGTTTAGGCTGGTAAGCACTGGCGGATAAGAGTGTGGGTAAGCCTGTGAGGCCACTTGCTTTGCACATTGCTGTGGTAGCAGCTAGGCAGGGTTCAACAGTGAGTTGGCTGCAGCCCTGTGAGTCTTTTAGTTGCTGGGCACTACCTGTGCAGTGGGACCTGTGTCCGGGTGCTGCAAGTGCCCCTCGGCATGCTGGAAAATGGGGTAGGAGGCATGGTCTGCCTGGGCTTGGGAACCTCACAAGGCTTCAAAAATGTCAGTTATGTGGCGTGTCCTTGTGAATTCTGCCTCTCTTGGAGGCCACCGTGGACATGGCGAGGCTGAACCAGCTTTTTGGCACTTGCTCATCGAGTGCTTTTCCAGCTAGCCTCAGCACACTATTGGCATGAGGGGAATGGGGTCTCTGGGGTATCATACCAATTCCCTTTTGTAACAGTGTGCGCTTAAATTGAACTTGAGAACCAGGGTGACTGTACATTTTTTAACTGTAGGCTCTTACCAAGAAAAATGCCTGGAAATGCAGCATCCTTAAGATGGTGATTCGGCCAAGTTGGGGGTTCTTGCGCATTCAGGTGTCCCCCATGGCTTCAGTATGTCAAGTCTGCTGAACCTTGATAATTAAGGCTTAAGACCTTAATGTCCCTATAAGAAGACTAATTTTTAAATGGCGTGTTAACTTGTGGAATTCATGGGTGCAGGATATTATTGAGAGTATGTAACTGTTCTAAATTGCAAAATAGATCTAGGTACTTGAATAAGACTATCACTTTGGTGGTATTTAAATTAAAAGGATTATGTAGAGCCTCACGTTTCAGAGTAATGATCGTGCTTAGTGCTTTTATAACTTCCTTAGATAAGACTTACAAGTAAATGTAGGTAATGGTTGGTTTCTCACTACGCCCTTAAAGTGACGCACAATCTTCCAGTGCTAATTGAAATCTACAAAGAGAGAATTAAAAATATATATATATGACTTGAGGGCTAACTTGTGTGTGAACAGTTCTAGCAAAAACATCAGTACTCCCTCATGCTTAAAAAATTAAACATTGGGAAATGAATATTAATGATCAAAAGAACCTTTATTTTCGAATCTCTGCTTTTACAGTCTCTAAATAACAATTTATATATTTTTGCCTACTTGCTTCAGTAAAAATTCAGGATCTGTAGGTATATTTTTCACAAGTTGGAATGTGTTGTTTTGGGGGAAAAAATATTAAATCAAAACCTCCCAGGTCTTTTCTACAGCATTTTGTAAGCTCAGAGCATCATACAAACTCTTAGTGGATTAACTGAGCTGTGACTAAGCCATTTCCCAGGATTTCTGGCTACCAAATTCAAGACTGAAATTTCAATCAGCAGAAACTGCTTATATCGCTGAGATGTGGTCTTAAAACTGAATGAAGGATGGTCTCTATTTCCTGCCCTACAACTACAAAGAGGGAAGAAATACTGGGATGGTGGGATGAGAGCGGGGATGCTGGAAGTAGCGAGGTAGTAGGAAGGTGCAGACAGTATTTGGAGTGGCTCATTTGGTCATCTTCTGGTGACAGAAGTAAAGCTCAGGAGCGTGACCAATTATTTAGTCTGACAGCCTGTCCTGGTTAGTGCTCTGCTTTCTTCTGGTATGAACAACTTACCACCTCCAGCTGCCAAGCTGCTGCTTGTCCTAGTTTGTGAAGAAAGAACAGGAGCTGTGAGGGGTCTGAAGAAGGGTGTGGGGAGGGGTCTGGGGTGGAGGTTTGTCCATCCTGGGCTGTCTCTGGGTTCAGGAACTGATGCCTTTCCTCCCTCTACACCAAAGCTTGCTGTGGACACCGAGCTTCATCCCCCAGAGCATCTGGCAGCGGGCGCTGTCACGCGAGCTGAAGCCCTGGTCTGATCTGGGATGGCAATTCCTGTGCTCTATAAAAGTCAAGCAGTTCAGATGTAATAAGTCCTTTTCTAAAGGGAGCTCTATTTATTATGCATGAAGTTTTAGAACCGAGAGAGAGGAGATTTCAGTTCATTAGAGTTGAAAACTCCTGCAAATCCCTCAGGCTTTGCAAAACCATCTGGCACACGTTCCACCCTGTGTACTCCCTTCTGCCTGATCTCTTGCCTCATGCAGGCACTCTGTTTTCTCCTAACCTCTTTTTTCCTTTGCCTTCCCTGCATACCCCACCGGTGGGATCACATCTCTTAAAACATCAACTGAAGGCAGCAGAGGGGAGGTAATAAAGATGCTTGGGGGTCTCTGCCCGCATGAAAATGTCTGGTAGTTGGAGGTACTGTAACAAATGCCTTTTAGACTGTGGTGCTTGATCCCAGCCTCCAGTGGTTGTTTCATTTTGGTGGATCCTTGTCACAACAACACCTGTTCAGTATGACCCAAAAGCACATGCCGTGAGTCTCAAATGCTGAGATTTGTCATGGGTGTGTGGTTGCAATGTTGGTCCATGTGCCTCCTTGTTCAAAGGGAGGTGAAGAGGGAGTAGTAGGGTTCCCAACCCATGCAGTGGATTCAGCGGTGTGGGTTGTGGTGGCTGGGGAGAGCTGTCTCAGCAGCTTTGCTTTTAGCATCTTACCACCTGTTATCTGTCTTCTTGCAGGAGAAGCTCAAGTACTTCCCCGTGTGCGTGAGCACCAAAGTTCACCAAGAGGATGACGCAGAAGAAGGCCTTGGCAGCCTCCCCAGGAACATCAGCTCCCTCAGCTCCTTGCTGCTCTTCAATACCACCGAGAACTTGTGAGAGCTGGAGCAGCACTGTGCTGTGCTCACCTGCCCCTGTTTGTCCTCAGAGGTTTCCCTTTCCCAGGGGCAGCAATAACTGCTGGCTTTCCTGGATGTCCTACATACCAGGCTCCTGATAGGACAGGGTTTGGTACCTCTTCTGGCTTCCAGCTGGAAATCCTTTCTTCCCCATTGGGAAGAAATCCTTTCTTCCCACTTGGGTGGAAGGAGCTGTTTTGTCTGCACCTGATCTTCCACTTACCTGCTTTCAATGCAATTTTGGACTTCCCTTCCCCGGCTTATTTTTTCCTGTCACCCCTTGTAATTCTCCCCAACCTCAAGAGTCGCCGTCACTCCTGCCCTTCTGTGCCCCACATGCCAGCCTAGGTCCTGCTCCTTCTCCTGGTGATTCCTGATGATTCCTCATAGCAGCACTTTACTGCTCTCGCTGCTTTGATGTCTCCACTGCCTCGCTCACTGCAGTTCCCTTTCCCATTGGGCTTTGTCTCATGGTTCCCCCTTCTGTTCACATTTAAAGAGCTTCTTTAAGCCATTCTTGAGCTTTCAGCTGCTGGACCTCCCCTTTCTTCTCCTGAGCCATGGATTATTTCCCCTCTTTGTCTCTCCTCCTGGACCTTGAGGGACAAGTCACCAGGAGAGATTGGTGTTCTGCGGCAAGCTGTAGGACAATTTCAGGGCAGGTGGTGGGAAGGGGAGAGGTAGATGGTGAAGGCGATGCAGTGGAGCTTTGCTTTAGGAGGAATATGGAGGCTACGCTGGCAGGGTGAGGAGCTGATCACCTCCTGGTTGTGGAGGGGTGAGACAGGAAAATAGGGCTAAAAGATGGAAACTGGAAAACCCAGCATGTTCCACCTGGCTGAGTCAGGTCTCCTCCTCCAAGACCTTCTTGGGTATGCTGTTTATTCTGGCCTTGGCTCTCAAGTCATCATCACTGAAATACTTGTCCTCTACCCTTAGATACAAAAAGTATGTTTTCCTGGATCCTCTGGCTGGAGCAGTGACCAAGACCCATGTGGCTCTGGAAACAGAGACAGAAGAAAAGCTTTTTGATGCTCCTCTCTCCATCACCGAAAGGGGACAGTTGGACCGACAGGTGAGATGCAGGTGTGGGGATGCAGCGGCTTCCCCTTCAGGGGATTGTGCTCAACTCTCTGAGGGGAGAGGGCTTCTGTAGGGTGGAGAGCAGGTAGGAGAATGGCCCCTCATGAGGCCACGGAGCCTCTTGCTTGCTAGAAGGACTTCACCCATTTTCATGCTTGCATTCCTGGTGTGAGCTTGGTGGGTGAGACAGAACCCTCAAATTTGGCAACTGTTTCTTTCTGCTCAAGCCTTTTGAGAAGAGTAACATGATATCAATTCACCTTGCTGCTAGGCCTCAGGACTGTAGAGGAATTTGGAGGCTCCATCAGTTGATTATTTTTTTTTAAATCCCCTTTGTGCTAACTCCATAGCCTTGTGAGGAGTCTGAGGATGAGGCGCCGCTGCTAGAAAGTGCTTGGGAGGAGGTCTGATCCCCATCATTCCAGCTGGGAAGGGGCACTGCCCCTGTGTGGTTTGGGGCTGGGGATAGGAGCCTGAGAACCATTTGTTCCTCATGTTGGACTGGAGGAGATAGCAGTCGAGAGTAAACGAAACCCTTTCTTCACAGTGCACCTTCGGTACCGTTTGCCCTGTGTTAAACACAAAACCAAATTTCTGTAACTACTTGGTTTTGCTGCTCCTGCATCTTAATCTCAGAAATGGTTCTGGCACCATTCTCTTCTGGAGAAGGGACTGGCTTATGTTGGGTAGAAAGTTGGTGCATGAAACCTTCAGAGGAGGAGAAAGTCGACTTGCAAGAAACTAGGAAGAGTCCTGCATCTCTTCCTCCTCCTGCAACCTGCGTTTTCCAAGTCAGGTCTGCAGGGGATGGCTTCTGAGTGCGGGGAGAGCTGCCACAGGACAAGAGCAGAGATTTATAGGGGTAGTTGATGGGCACCCAGTGTACCAAGGCACACAAGCCCAGCTCTGACTGCCCCTCAGGCTCTTCCCGCAGTGCCCCCGTTTAATGCAAGAGAAAGCAAGTGCACAGTCACTGGAGTATCTTTTTGGTTTGGGTTTCTTCTAGGTAGCTGAAAATTACTTCTATGTGCCGGATCTGGGCCAAGTCCCCGAGATTGATGTGCCATCCTACCTGCCAGACCTGCCTGGCATTGCTGCAGATCTCATGTACAGTGCTGATCTGGGCCCTGGCATCGCACCATCCGCCCCGAGCAGCGCTATTCCAGAGCTGCCCACTTTCAACACCGAGTCAGTGGAGCCTTTGCAACCAGGTATTTCCAATCCCTGCTCCCAGGACCCTGTGAAGGAGGAAGGCAGGGATTGCCAGAGGGTGGAGACAAAGCAGAAAATCACTTGGTGGAGATGTCAAGATGGGCATTGGAGATACCTCTGGCTTGTGCTTCAGCCTGAGTCAAGGCTGCAACCTGCTCAAGTGCTGGCCAGACTCCAGGCATGGCTGGGGAGGAGGGAAAGTGCGCAGGGACTTGACCTCCTGGCAGCCTGGTGGGATGCCTTTGGGCGAGCAAGGCAGGCCAAGCGGCGTGCAGCTGGGGAGAACAGAGTAGGGGAATCTCAAACCCTACCTCTGCTCTGCCTGCTGTTAAGAGATGATGCAGAGGGTGGGAGCGTTCTGCTGTACAGTGTGTGCTGAGGACTCTGATCGGTTTCCGCTGAGGCGAGCTGAAGCTCTCGGTGTGCTGTCCTCTGGGACTCTTCAGATGCAACTTCTTTCATCTTTCAGACCTTCAAGATGCTGAGCTACTGCCCCCTCCTCCGCCACCACCTCCTCCACCACCTCCTGTTGTGCCAACTACTGTGCCTCCTCCACCGCCCCTGCCCCAGCCCACAGCCCCCTCTGAGCCAGCCTGGACGCCGAGCAAGGAGAGCAGCAATGCAGTGCCTGCAGGTAAGAGCTGGGCATCTCCACAGACTTCTTGGCTTCTGCCCATGTCCTTGGTTGGTTCTCTGTGGCTTCCTAACTTTCCAGCAGAGGAGGGAAACTGCGGTGGGAGGGGAAGCCTTTGGTTCCCCCTTGGCAGGGATGCTGCTGGCTGGGCTGAGTGTAAGCCCATCACTAAGAGGTGTTTGGGCCTGGCTCATAGCCCTGAGTAGAAGCTGGTGGGGTATTGGAGCAGCCCTTTCCATGGAGATTTGCACTGACCCGTGGCTCCTGCCTGCCCTTTTTGTCCCTGCAGCTTCGGTCCAGGGAGCCCCGAAGGAGGTGGTGAACCCCTCTACTGGGCGGGCCAGTCTCTTGGAGTCCATCCGCCAGGCTGGTGGCATTGGGAAGGCCAACCTCCGCAGTGTCAAGGAGAGGAAGCTGGAGAAGAAGAAGCAGAAGGAACAAGAACAAGGTGCTGAGGCTCTTCGGCAGAACGGATATTCGTTGCTCTCTGCCCCAGGCTGGGGGGGTGTGGGTCTGGGGGCAGATCAGCAAGGCAGGGACAGAGTAAACACACAGAGCAGAAAGGCATCTCTCTTCCCAGGCTACTGTAGGTCTCGGGTGGTTCACACTCAGCCAGAGCTCTGTGAGGTTGCTAAACCCCAGCTGCCGGAAGGGCATTTGTGTTCTCGATGGAGACCCGCTCTCTCTCGGGGCACGTGTAGAAGTTTCCTGTTCTGCATGGGGACAGACACACAAAATAAACACTGGAGCCAAAGAGAGGAAGGGCCGAGCTGGTTTGAGCACGTTGGTTTGTGTAGCTGGGGAAGTTTGTGATAGAGCTGGTTTGGAAGAATGAGACTACAATTCCCCTCAAGGAATTCAGCTCCCGGATTTTCCCAGAAGATGCCATTACCCTGCAGTGCCTGGTGTTTTCCTGACCTGAAACTGGACTGCAGTGGGAAAGATCAGGCGTGTGACCCAAGATTAGATGTTTTTTTGGGTTGGGATTTATTTTTTTCTCTCTTTAATCTGAAGGAGGTATTGGAGGAGAACGTTTTCACTGTAGTGCTAGGTTCAAGACCGACAACTTCTTGGCTGACTTGTTTTGCTCTTTTTCAGTGAGAGCTACGGGACAAGGTGGCGATTTGATGTCAGACCTCTTCAACAAACTGGTGCTGAGGCGCAAAGGTACTGTCCTGCGGAGTGGGCGGCTCCTTTTCCCTAGGAAAGAAGGAGAGCACTTCCGGGCACCTCACTTGTGTCAGCCACAGCCCTAGAAATAGGAAGAGAGACGCTTTCCCCAGCACACGTGGCTCAGGTGGAGCTTTAGTTAAATGAGCCCGTGCACGGGGCTATGGCAGTGTTGAAGGGTATTGGCCATTCTGCTTGCCCGGGTCACCTGGCAGCTGCTGCTGAGCTCCTGTGTTCTCTAGTCCCCAGCTGTCACTTACTGGTGATTTTTCTTCCCTCACAGGTATTTCAGGGAAAGGGCCGGGAGCCTCCGGAAATCCCGATGCTCCTGGAAGCCCTGCTGGTGCCTTTGCTCGTATGTCAGACTCGATACCACCCCTCCCGCCCCCACAGCAGCCTGCGGGTGAGGAGGATGACGACGACTGGGAGTCATAGATGCGGGGGGGGGGTCAGTTAAGTGTCAGTGTGAATCCCAGGACTCTTGAACTCTATGCACCTTTGAGAGACACTAACCAACCTGCAGAAGTACCTTCTGGAAGGTGGGCACTGGTGTGGCAGTGGGACCCCACTGTATCCTTTCGGAGAACAGCAGGAGCAGCAGCTTAGAGTTATTGATAAGGAGTTCTGCTGTTTTCCACCCAAAATACTACATTCCCTCTCCAGTGCTGCTGCTGCTGCTCACGCTGGAGCAATAAATCCTGCCTTAGCTGGCGGGCAGTGGGGCGGCCTGTACTCAGAGGATCAGAACTAGCGTTGCTCCTGATTTAAAAGGCTCTCAGTCTTTCCTAATGTGACTGGTGATGACTGCAAAAGCATCTCTCGCGGGCACACAGCCCTTGCCTCATTTGTCTCCTTGCTGCTGGCTTGCTGAAGCTCCTGTTTGCTTGGTTATCACTGCAAGAGAGAAGGAGAGCGTGTGTCCCTTCCTGGGTGGGTGGGTGGAGGGGGGGGGGTGGTCTTAATTCCCCGTGCCTCTGCACTTGATGGTTTATTTCTCTACCTGGTTTATGGTAATTCTTTGCCTGTCGCTGTCTGAAAAGAAAAAACAAAATAAAAAAGGCAATAAAGTTGCAGGAAGCAGGTCCCTGCAGCCTTCACTTTGGTAGAAGCAGGAAGCGTGCTCCTTTAGGTGTCTTAAGGCCAAGCCCAACTGTCCCCTGGCAAGGGCTAAGTCTTACAACCCCACACCACCAGTCACAGGGCTGGAGGTCACCACGCTGTTAGAAGCAGGTGTCCCCCACTCCCACTGCTGCTTTCACTGGGGTGAAAGGCAGAGATTGTGCCAGAAGGTGGGGTTTGTCCCCACTGAAGGAGCAGGAGGCTCATCAAGGAAGTTTCTCAGAAGCAGCTGCTTCTTTCCCTGTGGGGCTAATTAACATACAAAGAGCGTGTACCAGCTCTGTGTCTAATTGTAAGTGCTTTCTTCATTGTGAAGAGCCTTGAGAGGTAGCATCCAGCTGCTGAAACTGGCAAGAAGCTCCTGAGAATAGACTTGTTCAGGAGGACAGAAAGAGCTGGGGGATTGCAAAGCCATCCCTGTTGTTAGTGCTACCCTCCACCACTGACCCATGACTTAGGAAAGAACCCCAGGAAGGCTACCATTTTCCACAGAAAGTTACTTTAAATTTGAAAACCTAGGCAGTAAAAAAAGCAGAGCAATCCTGTGCTTAAGAATGATCAAAGGAGAAGTGCTGTGCTGTATTACAGCCGGATCTTCATTCCCCCTTGAAAGAACAAACTGCTCTTTGAATCTATCGCCTGCTTGAAGCAAGGTAGAAAGAAGGGGTTAAGAAGCATTATCCATAACTGCCCCATGTCTTACCAGTCTGACTGGGTAATTCCAACATGACACAAACTAATGGCCTGATGCTTTATGATCCCTGTGAAAAGCTCTATGTTTTCAATGGCCATCAGCCCCCTGCACTTGGGGGTTGATGGGAAAAGGCAGATTTGTTTAGTCAAAATAATTATACTCCCCATACTTAAGCGGTTTGGTTGAAAATATTTAATCAATTTAAATAAAACCATAACAGCTGTAAACAAATGGGAGCCTACTGCTACTACTTTCACCTGCCTCAGACCTAAAACCAGTTTCCCTCCTGGTTATGATGCTGAAGGCTGTCTTCACCATCATAGTGCTCAGATACTGAACAGCAGACATCCACAAAGGAGACAGAAGGCAGAGATTCACAAACTCCTTGGTACAGAACAGCAGGAGGTTGTGTTGCTTCGGGAGTTCTTCAGAGGTGTAGCTCACAGAGCAGACCTGCAGCCTGTTGTCTGGTCCACATCACAAAGCGTCCGACTTCCCTCGATGGAACTAGGAACACACAAAACCAGACAGTTTGCCTCTGGCCTTATTCTAAAGTGAAGGTTTGAGTAAAGTACAGATGAGTACAGTAGGAAACAGGTACAAAAGATAAAAGTTCTGACCTTCCTTAACTCTGCAAACGCTGATCCAAAAGCAGGTTTCACCTGGGTTCTCTCCCTGATCCACTGTGGCAGTTTGTTAAAGATGGCGGGGCGTGCGTAGCGGTGGTCCAGGAGCAGGATGCTTGCAAAGTCCTTCTGATGGCGAATGGCTCTGCCTGTACAGAGTGTACAGCTACATTCAAATGACCCACTCAAGTGTTTGTTCTCAGGCAAGGAAGCTCGTGTTCCCATTATCTGTACTTAGACTGATTGGTAATGTGTCCTTTTTCCCCACCCTCCCATTTCAGTGCAGTTGCATTTTCGTGTCCCCCCAGCCTGTCCTAGGAAGGATGAATTACCTATTGACTGGTTTACTGCCTTCATGCACAGGTTTTCAATCAGCACGCTGCTAGGTGCCTGGCCAGCAGCTCTGGGCTGGAAAAGAGAAAGAGATAAGACTGAACACGAGGCAGATGTAAATCAAACCAGGGAGCCTTAGTAACAAAGTGAGGCAAATGCTTTTACCCCTGCAGAGCGAGCGGGTGGCCAAGCAGACCCCAAGCTCTGAGAGTAAGGAGGGACAGAAGAAAGGCTGCAGTCGGAAAACTGTGTCGAGCATTCACAAAGAGCCAGCCCAAGGACCCCTTGAAGGTAGAAAACTTGTTCCCCAGCTGCCCAGGACTGCCCAGGAGCAGCATCATCAGTAGGCAGTGAGAAAGAACAAGTGAGCCAAGAGGAGACGTGATCCCACTACCCTGCCACCTCCTCTGGGGTGAAGGGACAACTCAGAGGTCCCATGGGGTGTTTCCACTGGGCTGCTTCCCTGTGTTTAGTGCCACCCGCACACATGCAGCATGGAGAAGGCTGTGCTCTCTGTACCACATGCTCTGGGAAACAAGGGCAAGCTCAAAAGAAAAATAAACATCTCTGAAGGCAGCCCTGGGGCTCATGTGCTGGCAGGAAAGTCAATAATAAAAAGTGAAAGAGGCAGAGGTGTAAGTGTCTCTGTTACCATCGTTCTGTCAAGCCAAGTCATTTTTTCCTGGAGCTCTGGAGATTTTATGTTGGGGTAAGGCATTCCCACCATAATCACACACCTGCAAGGGGCAAAGGAGGACTGCATTATTCTTAATGTCTCATCCTAGAGCACTTTGCCAACAGACTGATAAATTAGAGGTCACTGCACCCCTGAAAGAGAGCCAGCCCTGAAAACCAAAGGCGGCAATAAAGCACAGCGGTCTGACAAGCACGTTCTGAACGGAAAGCTGCAGAGGGATTCCGGGTGCCAGAACAAGGGATTATCTGGCACAGCTCACCTCACTGCACTACTCACAGTGTCCTGGACAAGCAGGTTTTACACCACCCAGCAGCCTTGGTTCCCGTTGGGTTAAGCATCAGCCCAAGTCATACTCTCCCCAGGATTTTCTATCTACGCAAGTACTGACGCGTCCATCGTGCCTGGAATCACCGCAGCAGCAGCCCAGCGCTCCCCTTCCGAGCAGCAAGCCCCCCTTACCTTCCCAGCTCATCAGAGAAGTTGATCCCTTCGCTCATTTTGCCTCCAACTACAGAAAGCAGCAGGGCCCCCGTCATCTGTCCTCCTGCCTGGTTGCAGCGCTGCAGCAGAGGGACGGGCAAGTTAAACCAGAGTAGGGTTAGTAACCCGCCCAGGTTAGAGCCCTCTTGCCTTGTTAAAAGCTGCACTGCCCTCTCCAGCGGCGCTCCCATACGCAGCTGGGACATGCCACAATGCCACCAGCCTGCCAGCTCAGCTTACCTTTATGCACTTGGCGTATTCCACCAGCACCTGCTCCACCTGGTTGGCTTTCTTCGGCTCCTGAAAGATCTGTCACGGGCAACACATCAGTTGCAGCAGCAGGAAGCGAAGAGTTTATAACAAGCAAATCATTTTACTGCCGTGCCATTTAGACAGTGCACGGAACTAAGATCAAGGAAAGGCAAATTGCCTGAAAAAAACCCAACTTAACCAGCACCTTTCCCCTCCGCCCTGGGAAGAGCACTGCATGCTCACTGCAGCACTTTTCAGCTGGGCTCTGAAGGGAACAGCAGCTGCTCCGACATTCCCTTTCGGCTTTGGCAGGCTTGTCTAATCCTGCAAGAAGTTAAAAGTCACCCGAGTGCTGAAAGGCAGGAAAGCAACGTGCCCCTCTTGCACCAGCAGGATGAGGAAGAGCTTCCCGCTGCAAGAGCTTGGAGGACAGTGACAGGACCGACCAACGCAAATCCCCAATTAATTCCAACTAGTAGCTCCCTTGCCCAACAAATAAAGTAGTTTTCTATGAAAAGCATACAAAAAGTAATATTTCTTTATGTTATTCTAGCACGCCTAATTAGTTACTGAAAGCCCTGGCAGTTAATTAAAGTGTGTTTTGATAGATGCTGCACCTTGGCCTAAATCACAAGTTGTTTTCCTAGTAAACAAGAGCTGCAACATCTGTCTTTTCTGTGACAGTAAAGAAACTACAGGGTATGTTTTCTCTTGGTTAGCACGAAGTACTATCAAATTTTAGCAGCTAGAATCAGTCTTTCAGTAGAAAAATAACTGGCAATTACAAATATAAGCCAAAACCATTTAACTTGCTAAAGAACAGCTATTTAATCCTCTGATTTAAATTAATTTTCCCTGTGTAATTTTATATAGAATCTCAGTGTGATCTCACCACAGCCACCTCAGGAAAGACTTTAACCTTCCTCTGCTCTGATACGATCTTGTGTGTGGGCAGCTGAAAGTCACACTTGCTGCACTTGCACCAAATTGCTTTGCTAATGCGTATCCAATTTGCTGGAGACTGCAAAGGCCAAACGAGAACAAATCAGAGTGGAGAGGCAGAGCAAGCTGCGTGACTGGGGCACAAAGCCTTGGAAGCACCAGGGAGACCACTGGGACCCTGACAGGACACACCTGAAAGGCACTATGAGTGATAGCTGTACAAACCCACGGAGAAGCTGAAGCAGAGTGCTTCCACCGCAGAAAGCTCCAGGCAGATCCACGTGCCAGAATGCCTGCACCAAGGCTCTGAAGCATCTGGGACTGTGCTCTCCTAATCCACGTGGTAAGTTAGTAAACAAAAGTCACAGCCAGGGTATATGTAGTTCTTCCTCCCCTCCCTGGTGAACAATCCAGGATACCTGCCCACACCCTGAGACAGTAGGACTGCCTAACCCTCAATACCCAACCTTCAGATACTTGGGAGAGTCACAGCCAAGATTTCTTATCTGCAGTGATCTCCCCAATGCAGTGTTTCTCACCACTCCTTCCACAGAAGTCACCACTGCTGGCCTTTCAATTCTCCTTTCAATTCACTTCTAGCAGCAAAAGAACACCATTTGTCCTGTGAACTAGTCCCATTCTGCCCAGCCCTTAGTTGTGCTGCTCTGTGTTCAAGGGGAAGTGTCCAAGGCCAAGCTGGATGGGGCTTTGAGCAACCTGGTCTAATGGGAGGTGTCCCTGCCCATGGCAAAGGATTTGGAACTAGGTGATCTTTAAGGTCCCTTCCAACTCTAACCAGTCTATGTTTCTATGACACATAGCTGAGCCTGGGAATAACAAATTCCCTGTAAGAGCTCCACCTGAACAGCCCCCCCATGCAAACTTGCTGGTTATGGAAAGCGAGGATTTTCTCCCCCCACAGCCACTGCACAGACTGTGCACTTCAAGAATCTATAGCTGCAGTTAATCTCATTTAGATCCCAGCTCAGTGATCAGCCGCCTGGGAAGCATCATTTAGTCATTCCAGGAGGGATTGGCTAGATAAACATCCTCCCTGCTCTGCTGTGCAGAGTAGAACAACTCAGAGCGAGGAGTGCAATACACAGATAATTGCTCGATTTTTGAAACCTCCATTTAAAGCAGCAACAACTGTCCCTGGCTGGAGTTACCTTCTTCTTAGTTGCCAGGCGGGTGAGCAGCCCCGTCTTCTCCCAGTGTGCGTACACCTGCTTCTCATACTCGTAGGAGGGGAAGAAGCACACCACACCCCCTGGCACCACGTTGCACAGGTTGCAAAGGATTCGACCCGTCTCATCCATCTGCAAAAGAGACAAGCATAATTGCAGCTGGCAGGAGCTCCAGCTAATGCCACCCCATTTCTGGTGCACAACCCCAGGATTGTACCTCCCCCTCTGACATGCCTTGGAGGAAGAAAAATGTGGGCAACAGACCAGGTTGAAGAGAGCTCTCTGGGGGAGCTGGGAATCACCAAAAAGCTTTTTATTGTTTGGCCTCGCTTCCTAACCCAGGGATTTTGTTACTGCTGTGGAGCAGTGGTCATTCAGGACGTGTTTATGTCTATTGTCCCAGTAGGTGGGACCTGTCAAAGTAGAACAGATGTGGGGAGCTAAGCTAGCACATCTCATGGAGATTCAGCAGGGGCAGAACACATCTAGTGTCTGGCCTTGGGTGCTTACTGGCCCACCAAAAGAAGAAGTGCAGAAACATCTCCTGCCGCCCCTGTGGTTTGGGCTGCACTGTCACTGAGCCCTTCAAACCATGAAGCACAGTCAAAAATCTCCTCCTGATGCCCAGCACTCAAATGCTGGATCTCCATACAAAGAAACCAGGAGCTGCTCGTATTCCTCGCCTCCAACAGCCACCTCTGAGCAGGCAGCTCCAAAGCCCTTTTGCTGCTCCTTTATCCCCATTACTTGGCAAAACACCTGCCCATGGATTTCCCTTGCCATGGCTTTTGATCAAGCCCACCTTTCAAACAGAGGGCACGCTGTCCTATGAAACATAAGCACGTGAAGCAAAAAAAGAGATAGCAAGGAAGGGAACTAAGGAAAGACCGACCATCTGGGGCAGGTCTCTCGTCTGGTAGGTGAACTCCAGCTGCTGGTTGGAAGGACCACTGCAGAGGATTATGGGTAAAATGTTTTCTGGAGGAATCACGTGTCCTGGAGACAAAAAAAACCAACCAAGTAGTGAGAGTCAGCATCACTGCTGCGTGCACAAACCGCACGAGCTGAACAGCTTTACCTACGTGCAGAGAAGCACACACTTGCCTAAGTCACTCCATCCCTGAGCCCCTGGGAAGAAGGCACAGCCACACACTGCCTGCTGATGCTGGGGAAGCTCAGAGTGGAAGGAACCTAATACCCCTTTGCTGCCAGGAAAGATGCCACGTTGCTTAAGAATGCTGACAAAAGAGCACTGTGAAATTAAGTGCCACCAAGACAGATTATGACCCCCCCCCCACCCTGTCACTTCAGTGCACTCACCACAAGAGAACTCCACAACACGTGCAGGGTCCACGCCGGCACAGGACAGGAGCTGCTCTCGGAAATCAGCTACCTACAAACCACACAAGCCAAGGAGAGGTAAAGCACCAGTGTCCCAAAAGACACTTCATCAGCAACACCAGTACTGCACCCCGAGCACCAANTCTCTGCAATGGGAAAATCAAGGACAGGGGAAGGCCAAGCACACAGGCCTGGGCTGGCAGGAGTTCAGGACATGCAGGAGGAGAAAGGGCTGGCATACATCTCACAAGCTTGGCCATGGCATGAAGCAGAGAGATCACCCACCCTCCATGGCACCAGGGCTGGCACAATTGCCTGGCCCCCAGCACTGCACCACCTGTCCTGCATGACAGGCTGAGGGGGTTCTCCTTTCAGCACCTCTTGTCCTGAGCCTTGCCGTGTCCCCACTGCAGGGGGCAGGTCCCCTGCCTGCCAAGCACTCAGCATCTCTTGGCCCAGCAAGCCCCAATTTCAGACTTCCCCAAGCCCAAACGCCCATCACTAGGACCCACACACAGCTTGTACGGCAACCACATCCTCTCTCCGAGCTGCAGCCTGAAGGGCTGAAAGCTGGAACGGTGGCTTTTCAAAAAGGAGATCCTGCACTTCAGACCTTCCTTCCCTCCCTTGTCACCACAAGGGCAAAGAGGAAATTTCAGGACATTTGTGTCCAGGAACAAGACAAGTGTAACCACCTGGGTTATCTGACAGACCCCACTGCACACAAGACTGTCTTGGGCACTAAAGCAATGGGAGAAGCTCCCTGCCACCATACCAATACTAAAGTCTTCATTTATCTGAAAGATCCCCTATGCAATGGTCCCTGGGGGATCCCTGTCCCTTGAGAAGGTCAGATGGTTTTACAAGGACCTCCAACTGCTACCCATGCTGGTTCCAACCTACCACAAGCTCAGCCTCAGCCTGTATTGAGAAAGGCCGACAAGGGCAATCCCGCTCTTAGAGCTCCAACTTTTTGCATAAACAGGCAGTGTGACACCTCATGCAGGGAAACCCTACCGGGGAGATGCCAGGGTAGGTAGGAAAGGCCTTTTCCCAAAGAAGCCGTAGGAAGTGAGAAGAGCACACCCCAGTGGGGCCAAGCTGCTATCTTCCCATGCCTGCTCGCAGATAGCACCAGAGACCTCCTGAGAGCTCAGTGGAGCATCCTTATTCCCTCACCGGCTGCATGGTGCCCCCAGCAATGATTACAGCACGGCATTCTTCCACCACCTTGGCAAAGTGGACAGCTGGATTCAGCAAGAGGAATTTGAGGCTGCTCTGACCAACTGTGCCTGCGAAAAGGGGAAAGACAACATCAGAAACCAGCTGTTCACAAGACTCGGGGATATGAAGAGATTCTCCCTCCTGCTCTGGGCACTGTGGCAGGTCCCCACCTCTCAAAGCAAGGACTCGCTATTCAGCACTGCCAGGTAAAGTCAACCTGGAAGTTACCTTCTGTTTCCTGGAGCTGTAGAAGAGGTGCAGTAAATTGCAAGACAAAAATTGACATCCAGAGTGGGAGCAGAGCTCTGCAAACTCTGGCCCCGGTGCCCTTGTTCCTTTGGGTCCATGGGCATCCTCGGACAGACCAAGCCTGCCAGTCTGCATCACGAATGGCACAGATATATTGCTGCAGGCTCCCCCCAGGCTCAGGATCTCCTCCCTCACTGCCAGCGAAGCACCTTGCTTGCGACTTACACCACGTTTTCCCAGCTCACCCTTTCCTAGTACCTTGCCTGTTGAGAATGACCCGGCCATCTTGGTTTGCATTCGTGAGAGCTGAGAGAAATCCTTCAATCTGCATCAGTGGAGAGGCAGTTCGGAGCTGGTCGCTCTCAGTCTCCACAGGAGGGCTCTGGGGAGCACCTGCTGGCCCGAAAAGAAAAGGAGAGGCAAGCAACTTAGGCCACGTTTCTGAAGACAGGGACAAAACACAAAATATAGATGGGTCCTTCCTACAGGAACACGATACCTGGTCTACATATGTAAGCAGAGAAGAGAGACACAGTGAAGGAGCGAACCCCAAATTCTGTCTCATTGCTAGGAAAATGAAAAAAAGAGAAAGGAAGATCTGGCTTTTGTAGCTGGCACCATTAAACAGAGCTACCCTATGGCAGCTCAGGTTCCAGAGCCAGCAGGTCACAGCAGGTCAACGCTGGAGCGCATGCCGTGTACACAGATTCGCATCGTCATTCAGCTTGGAAGGGACCTCAGGAGATCTTCTAATCATATGTATAGTTGCCTAGCTCAGATAGTCAGATATATTAAAAACTACCTATGCAGTCTCTCATTCTTCAAATTTCCCTCCCCTCCACCCCGCTTTTTTTCACACGGACAGATGCAACTTCTGCATCCTCACTTTGTCCACAGAAGTGGCAGATGCCTGAACTCACCCTCCTTATCAGATCCCTGCTGGAGGGTCAGAAGAAAGTTCTGCAAACCAGCCAACTTCTGGTTCTCCTTGTTGGTCTTCACAGCTGTGGCAGGGCCTCCGTAGCGCTCCACAAACCCAAAAAGCTGCCAAGCAAAAGCCCGTAAGATTAAGACTACCAACAGCAGCATCACACAAGATACAAACAGGTTTGCTGGCCTCCCACAGGTCAAGTTCCTTGGTACGTGTTTGCAAACCAGCCAAATCCTAAGCTATCAACCCAGAGCTCTCATTACTTTCCTTCAGTCAATGAATCAAAAGAAAAACAAGACCCTGATGCTTGTTCCCCCAGTGCAGCACAGCACAGCACAGGACAGCACAGGACAGCCCAGCCTACCAGGCTGGAGAGTTTGAGGCCAAGCAGCACAGAATTAGCCGCCCTACTTCCATGCTGTATGTTTCTTTGCTGCATAAACAAAAGGTAACCTGCCCATACAGTGCTTTTTGCAGGAACCATTTTGCTTGCAGGGCTGAGCAAGGTGGAGAAGACAGGCCCCCCCACTCCCAGCTGCTGCATCTTCCACTTCAAACTCAACGTGTGAATCAGCATTTGAACGCTGTTGACCATAAAGCCTCAGGGGCAGTACCTTCCTACTGATGAGGCTCTTCTCACAGTAACGCTGAACCTGTTGGAGGAAGGCAGAAAAATGAACTGGCACTCAGCATCCCTTCTCCCATCCTGCTGCCCTTGATCTCTGCCCAGCTGGTGTTCCTGCTGTGCTTTCAGGGAGAGGTGGACAGTTCTTCAGGAGTGTTGCCTCCCAGACAACAGTTTACTACAAAGGCATTGCTTCCAGAGTGGAAACACACAGCGTTCAGGTGCTGTGTTTGGAGGATTAGAGGGATGGATTTGGCTACTGGAGTAGTAGAGTTTTTTCATCCTCAACCCTTCCAGCTTAGCTTTGCCCACAGACAGCTTCTGCACTTGTACACATTTAATTGAAAGAGGGGTATTTAGATTAGATACCAAAAGAAATTCTTTACTGTGAGGGTGTTGAGGCACTGAAATAGGTTGCCCAGAAAAGTCGTGGATGTCCCATCCCTGGAAGTGTTCCAAGGCCAGGCTGGATGAGGCATTGAGCAACCTGGTCTAGTGGGAGGTGTCCCTGCCCATGGTAGTGGGGTTGGAACTCAGTGATCTTTAAGGTCCCTTCCAACTCTAACCATCCTATGAATTGCTTGCTTCCCTTTACCCCAAGACCACATACCCAGCTTTAAGGCACAGTTATCCATATACTGGGGAGGTGGGGAGAATCTGTTAGAAAGCAGATTCTGCCAGATGGGTCTTGTCTCTGCTTCCAGCTGTCACATATGCTTCCTGATATCCTTGAACAAGTCCCCACTACCTGTGCCCCAGCAGACAACAGCACTTGCATTACCTTGAAGAGGTTGATATTGTCAATCTGGCTCTGAAACAGGAAGTCATTGATAGATTTCAGCACTGTCCCTGAAGGAAAAGGGGGGAAAGAAGGAAAATTATTAGCTGCTGGGCCTGCAGCTCCTTACTGTCCACCCTCATGTCCCTGACTGATGACTGCTCCAGCCTTACCTGTTTGGGAAAGTGCCTGACAGTTAGGATTTTGGTTCACATTGCCTGTAAAACATGACACCATTTCAAGGAAGACTTACAACAGGTCTGGCTGAAAATGAAGCAAAAGACTTAACTGACTTAACTGAGGTTAAAGGGACACCGCACCAGGACAAAACCCAAGACATAACTATGCATCTGCAAAATGTAGCTGTGCAGACAAAACATCAGCTCCTGCTCAGTTTTAACTTCCCCTGTAGGGCAGCCCCACATCGTAGGACCAGAATGCTGCTGCTGCATCCTAAGAAACACCCCCTACATTCCTTCCGTAGCAGGAGGCAGCAGGTAGGGTGGGTGCATACAAATGCTCACACACTACATAGTCATCGTGCCACAAAGCTGAAGGGACAGGGACTGCAATGCATCCCTCACCCCTCCTCAATGCAGCAGCAGCGGGGAGCTGGGAGGCGCGTAGGCTGGCGGGCGACTGGGAAGAAGGGAAAAACCTGAGGACAGCTTCCTGCCCGGACCCTGGGATTAATGGCTGCCACTCACTGCGTTTTATGTCCCACTGCTTAACACCCACCTCACATCTCGCTTTTGCAGCCTCAGCCATGAAGCTGTACACAGGCTGCTTTTTTCCTAATGAAAGCACTTAACTGACTGTGGGGAAGAGTGGCAGGAACAGAGGCAGAAGAGAAGTAAAGAAAAAGGCAGAGAGCACCACCAGGCCCCCGCCCCAAAGAGCTGCAGTTCCCCTGGGCAAGGAGAAAGTTCTTTATGGACCTATGACAGGCTCTTCACAAGACACACTGAGGTCTCCCAAACAGATCATTAGAGGAAAGGAGTCCAGAGAATTCCAATGGATTTAAAAATCACAGCAAAACAATACTTTCTCACAAAGGAAAGGCACCACTCAAGAAAGATCCATTCTGCAGAGGCACACCTGACACCAGCAGAGGCATTGCTATCCGATGACCCAGGAAATTTATTCTGTGCAGCTGTTTTGCTGTCCTGATCATTGTCACACATCTGCTGTATTCCTCCCTTAGCATCCTAGCTCATCCCCACTCAAATCAGACCTGAAAACTACACAGAAAGAGAAGGAAACTGCCTCTACCAACTTATGGCATCATCTGCTGCTCCTCAGCTAACCAAACAAAGAGATTGGTTCAGGCAGACACCAGACAACACCCCCATGTTACAAAACAGCCTGAGAAATAAAATTATGGCTTCTGAACCTATACATGAGCAACACTTCCCCATAGTCTTTACAGTGCCCTGAGGAGGCACAAAGTAGCTCAGAGTCTATCAGCATCCCTGGAGATAGAATAGGTTTACTTACCTCCCAGCATGGCCACAAACCGCTCCAGCAAATACAGGATCTGCTTGATGTACATCAAGTTCTTTGCCTTCAAACGTTTCCTATGAAAAGTGAGACAGGTATTAAGCCCCAAAACGTCTTCAGGGACTAACTCAAGCAGCTGAGCTGCAAACACAAGCACCTGAACTCCCTTTCATTTTGAGGAGACAATAACTAAGATGGATTTCTCCAGGGCATAGACCCCTGGATATCCTGCCCAAGGTCACCCCAGAGCACTCACCCATGCACCCACACTGTTCCTACCATCACCTTTCTCCTCACACATTAATTACAGTTTGTTTATTGCAATGGTAGTGACGTCTCAAGTCCCTGATGCAATAAGGCTCCACAAATTCAAAGTTATTAGCATTAAGCACAATAATCAATCACTGCAGGGATGACAAGATTTAAGATTTGGCCAGAGCCAAACACCACATACAGCTTCCTCCTCCTCAGAGCTTACTGCCTCTGCCATAATGCCGGTCAGCACATGAAAGACTATGGTCTGGGACGGACTGAACCTTTTGAAACTTTGTAATCACAAAGCAGATGTGATTAGAGGGAGATACCAGGAAAGGAACTGAGAGTGTAAGGGAAAGCCAGAATTCTCAGGGTATACCCCTTCTCACAGCTTAATACCAACCCCAGGAGTCCAACTTAGACGGATTGTAGACAGAGATAATGAAGCAAGTGGCTTTTCATCTGCAGAAGTATTAATGCAAATAAATTCCCACCAGGCAAAAGCAAGAAAGACCTTGCAGACATGAGACAAGCCATGGCATCCACGCTGCCTGCCTCTGCTGTGCTATTTTCCTCTGAGATCCTCACCTGTACCGCTCCATGTACTGCAGCAGCTGGGAGTGGGCACAGCACAGCTACACAGACACAAAAAGAAAGAAAAAAGGAGCTGTTATTACGAAGGAGTCAATGAAAGGGTGCTCTGCTGGATGCAGAGCTCACTCAACGATCAATGGGCCAAGCTCTGACTCACCTGAGAGCCACTGACCTCCGCACTATGGATACAGGTGATGGTGTCTATGAGGTTGTGGGCCTCATCAATGATTACGACCTGGTCCTTCAGCTTGATCCCAGCAGCGCTCCTGGTAGGCTCATGCAAGAGCATCTGATAGGGCAGCACCACCAGCTACAGGGGAAGCACACACCACCCTGATTCTAGCTTACAATCTTTGGGCACTCCCCAGCCAGTCATTAAAGGCCCATATCAGATGGCCTTGCTGAATTTGGTCAAGTTACTTATTCTTACTATCAGAAAGGGAGTAAGAGAGACAAGAGCACGTGCTTGAGAGGGGCACTGGGATGCAAGCTCAAGAGAAATTATTAAGCACAACTGCATATCAGCTTAGGTTACCTTCCAAATCTCCGTTGAAGCACTTAACTCACATCTTCTGATAAGGAACCAAGCAAGGAAGAAGAGCAGTGACAAAAGCTAAGTTGAAACCCATGTATCAGTATTGCCTCAGTGTTACTGAGCCTTCCAAGTAAATCAGAATGCTGAGATGTACTCACAGCCTCCCTATTCACTTCAAATGGGTATTCTCAATTTCCTTTGCTTTCCCAGCAAAAAAACAAAGCCGACAGAAACATTACAAACTCCCACAGTACTGAGTAACAGTATTGGAGAGAGCAGGCAATTGGTTTATTCTTAGAGCCCCTGGCATTAATTCCGCTAAAACTGTGTCCACCTTACCTGAGCAGCAGGAATGGCATATCGACTCCCATAATATGGGCAGGCTTTGGTTTCCCTTCCTAAAGCCACCAACTGCTCAATATCCTTCACTTCCACTAGAACTTCATCACGTAGAAACTGCATTTGCTCATAGGAATAAAATGGGCATACAGCGCGACTCGCACGTCTCTTCTTCCTTTCCATCTCTTCATCACTCTTCTTTTCTAAGAGTAGAAATAAAGAAAACTATGAGCAACAGGTAGCCTAAAACAATCACTTTGTCAAACCTCCTGGATTTCAAAGCAGGCTTTGTCATGTGTATTTTTGACCTATCATCTATTTAAATATTATTCAGCAGTAGCAGTTCCATTTTCACACTACTATTGCCAGTCAGATTTAGCCATGTGACATTTTCCAACGTTTCTAGTACTGAGTTACAAAGACAAGTGCCCTTTTGTTGTGGAAGTCCCGACCAACTTAAGGCACTGAGAAAACACATGCAGTTCTCAGCATCCTAGCCTGAAGGACAAGAAAAGTAAAAGCACTAATGATCAGATCTCTAGCTCTGCTCCTCCAACTTGCCATTTTTGAGCTCCTACCGCTCTCTTGCTAGAGCTGATTGGCAGAGCACACTGTCTCCAGACTCTCATACCAGCTTTAGCAGCAATTGTTTCCCCAGGCTGGCAGGGTTCCTACCGTGTTTGTTCTTTTGCATCTCCATGCAGCGGTCATTGATGAGCTGGAGAGCCCCCAAGCGTCGCACCTCCTCATTCACACACAGGCTCTTGGACATACAAAGAGAGGAAGCGGTAGGGGGTCATTAAGCACTGAGTGCCCTCGTGTGCACCCTTTGCTGTAAAATAAGATTTCTTTAAAGCAATCTCAGGTCAGATTCCGGAATAAAAAAGTCTGCCGGTAGGACATTGTGCATAGTAACTGCTACAAATATGTTCAAAACCCATAACAACTTAGCAAGGAGGGAAAAAAAAAAAGCGAGAAAAGGTACACTGAGACAGCTCACAGCTACAAACAGCTTCTAAAAAATGCTACCAGAAATAATACTGAGAGGAGTGCCTTCCCAGTGACTCAGACATCTGTAATCTTACACATCAGAAAAGGTAAAACAGATTTTTGCATTTACATCAAAGGGTAAATGGCCAAAACACAGCTCACAGAAAAACTGAGATCACACACATCTATGGCATAACTGCTTTAGTGATTTAATGTGAGATTCAGTCAATCCCTGAGATCCCTTCTGTGGTGTCACATCCACACACGTGCTTGCGAAGTCTCTCACATTAAGTTAACATGCACACCGGGTCCCTTGCGAGCAATGCCACATACCTGCCTGGATCCCAAGGAGACCAGACGTGTGTCTTTGCCAAAAGGACTTTTTTGCACCTCCCGCACGAACTGAGACAGCTGGGAGTGAGTGCGGCTGCAGTAGTAAATCTACAACGAGGAAGGACAAAGGGAAGATAAGAGGAACATGGAAGCCAATACCCTACCTATAACCAATCCTGCAAGGCATCAGCCAAGTGCCTCAACAAAGTCCATTTTGCTCAAGCCTTCAAAAACACAAGGGAAGGCACGTATTTGAGTGTCACCTTACAACCGCTGAGGTCAACAGCCCTGCCTTTGTTTTCTCCTACGCATTTGCCTTTGTTTCCCTTTAATTTTCCAAGGTCCCTATAACAGCAGGGACATGCCAATGGAGAGTAATAAAAAACAGTGGGCTTTTACAGCAAGCCACAGCAAAAATTCAGCCGTGTTAGCAGAGCAAGCTGCTTAGGCAGCCGGTGTAGTTCAGAAGGAGATGAGCACAGCAGAACAGGTTGCTTTTGTCAACAAACTTCACAGTTCTTGGATGTTAGATGTTCAATCCCTCCATAGTGCATGATTCTGGGAAGGGTGCAAGGAAGCCGTAATTCTGCTCACTCCTACACTGTTCTGTGAGGTATTTACTTTCCTCACTCACCTTAGTCACATGCTCCTCTTCCAAATCATCGCCATCTTCCAGCCTAAGAAAAGAGAAAGCTCAAACAGTTCCCTTTGAGCAAATCCCTGACAGTTGGAATCAAATGATACTCTACTACAAGAGAGAGGTCTCAAGAGAGATGGTTATGTCATCTCAAGAAGAGCCTCAGATCTTAACTCGGGAGATAAAAGAAAAATCAACTTTTTAAGAATAGCGTGAGTGTGCACAATCAAGTCAAGCCTTGCTCTTTAAAAGAAAGATGTCTGTCTTCAGCAACTTCATGATTTTTTTTTTAATCTGGTGCTTCTAAGCCCCAGGCATAAGCTAATCAGTGCTATACTATTCTTTGGTGAGCTTATTTACTTATTTTTGTAAAACTTTCCCTTTAGAGATAATTTACCACCCTCAAGCTATTGCATAAAGAAAAGCTTCAGGGAGACATTTAGCTGCCATAGAGTTCCTCAAAGGAGTTAATAAACTACATACAGATGAAGTAGTGAAGTGTTTTGCAATTTTTAAGGCAGGAGGATCTGTCTTGATACCAATTACTAAATTTGTATTTTAAATGTATTTGACTTTTCCTGATGAAACATGGCTTCTGGCTTTCTGCATAAAGCAAATGTATGAGAGGAAAAAGCATGCATGGGGTTTTCATGCTGAAGCTGAGTCTTTAGAAATGCCAACATCTTTCCCTTTAGAGTATCAAAAGATGCCAGGGCTAATCTGCAGGACTGGTAGCTTCCTCTGATGCCCTGACTTCCATTTTGCTTTTCTAATGCAAGGGACTTGATCTTAAGTCATTCCCTCGGCATCCAGAGGCATTCTTTGAGAAACTGGGCATAGAAAAGGGCAGGACGTTACCATACATTTTAAGAAACATGAATTGTCTCAAGTAACACTTCAGATCACTCTGATCAGTCTAACGAAAGCATAAAAAACCCAAACAAAATAAAATACACTCAAAAAACCAAACCAACCAACTAAACAAACAAACCCCCAAAACAACTGCTACCTTACGCTGTTTGAATGAGGGAGAAACTCCAGATCTGCACAATCAAATCACAGGTGAAATCATCTTTAGTCAAGGCAAGCCAAAAATGATACAGAAAATATCTCTTTGGCATGGAACCCCCTCAGGCCCAGTCCTTACCCAGGTACCCCTTTCTTTTCTTCATCACTCTCATATTCAGCGAGAATCAGCTCCTCCTCATTGTGATCCAGCTGTTCTACAACATCCGATCCAGTGCCCTCTGAAAGAACCTCCTTGCTGAGCTGAAGAAGGCGCTTCGTCTCATCCTCTTCCAATCTCTGAAAGGAACACACCACCACGTTACTTCTCATGCAGAAAGAGAGGTACCAGGCGCGTCGCTTTATGCCATGGACGGGTCAGAAGACAGCACAGTCCCTCGCCTTTAACTCAGGGAATGGCTTGCTGGGTAAACCCCAAACCCGACAAGTAAAATGCACCAAGGGTGTCTGAAGCTGTTCAGCCCCACAGAATGCAGCTGTTACCAGTAACCAAAGACCAGTTCATACAGGCATATATAAAGGGGGAAACATAAAGAACCTTCTGTGCAAAAGACCCGCTGAACAAATGGATCCTGAAATGACAATATGCAGGTCATCCAGTAGTAGTTGCTTAAAGTGGTCCACACAATATGTCTGCCTGAGAAAAAATTGTGTGTAAATAAATCTGACCAAACAAATATTTAAGGACATATTCAAACACTCTGTTCACGCTTCGCTCCAAGCTAGGATAAACCCAGCACCTCTTTTAGAAGGCAGAGCACAGGACTCCTCTTGCTGTTTTTTCTCTAGTTACGTGGTTCTTATTCTAACACAGGTCTACCCCTCTGCAAAAATTCCACTAAACTTTTGGAGAATAGTTTTCTGATTAACTTTACGTTCTGCTAAAGAAGAGTCCATTTTTTTAATCTGAAAACAGTAACTTCCAACTTCAATGAGCGTTCTTTCACCATAGTGTTATGAAGAAACAGTTAGTGAGGACTCCAGAGGAGATGAATCAGTTGGTTTTCCAAGTCTCTGTAATACTTCTCTCATTTGCTTTCTTGCTTTTCATCAGGCTTCTCATTTCACATGCTCTTCATCCTCTTTTAAGAGGCTAAAGTTCTTTGTTCCACTTGTTTTTTATTTGCCATTCACCCCTGAACCTGTTGCTATTTCTGCCATATCCTTTTAACAGGAGTTGACCAAAACATAACACAGCACTTGAGATGGAGCACACTAGAAACTAATAGCCTGGCAGCCTAATAAATCTGCCTGTTTGGGGACCTGAAGTGGGTATTTCTGAGAAGTTTGACTCTAAGAGTTTTTTCATGGTATGAGTCAAGAGTATTGAAACCAGTTCACCTATATAACTGGCAGGAAAATATGTCAACTTTTTATATGTAGTAAAGAGACAATTCTGAACAATACAGCCACATTTGCTGTGAAAATAAACAAATACAATCGTTCCCTAGTGGTGAGCATAGTACAACCAAAGCCTGATCTGGCTTTTTTTTGAGGGGCTTCTGTTCCCATAATTTTAAATTTAATCCTAGTTCTACAGGTTTTATTCCAGAAGTTCACACATGCTCACAAAACAGAGAGCTTTCCAAAAAAATCAAATCCAAATATTAAAGCTTTAAAAACACAAGCAGAGGGCCAGAAGGCCATCAGAACACACACCCTTCTATCCATATGCAAACACTGTCACAAGAAATTCTCTAAGCACAGATTGTTTTTCACAATTGTACTTTAAAAATAAGGTGTAACCAAAAGTTTTGGGGACGGACAATTTAAGCACCTTACTACAAAGACACTGCTTGGAAAATTCAGAGTGAAGTTGCAGATATAAGCAAGTATATAATGTTCAAGGTAACCAAAACAGAAAGCTCTAATTTCCGTGGGATAACTCACCTTTCTCTTTGCTGCATATTTTAACTGCACATTATGGCGAATTTTCTCAAGACGTTCTTCTCGCTTTTTCCTCCTGTTCTGCTCTTCCTAAAATAAAAAGAAAGTGAAGGAAGGATGAAATGTATTTAGTCCTAAACCCCAGGTATAACTACTTTCCTGTGCCCTGGTGTTGTGGTTTAACAGTAATGGAAAAGGAAAATACGAATAACAGTAATAATAATGACACAAGTCACTCACTGTCCAGTGAACTGGCACCATCCTGAGCAGTGATCACAGATCCCTCCCCCTGCCAGCCCTCATTTATATACTGATCATGATGTCTATGGTATGAAATATTCCATTGGCCATTCCGTTGTTCTGTCTAGATTCTTTCTCAGCTTCTACTGGAAGCTGAAAAGAGTCCTTGAAAAACATAAACATATCTTAGCAGCAACAAAACCAATACACATTACGAACACTCCTTTCACCGCAATCAACAGAAAGAAATCACTTTCCCAGCTGAAACCAGGACAGCTGGGTACAGAAACAAATTAAATCTGAAACAATTAAAATTGTCAGTCCACAGTCCCTTTCTCCTGGAATGTTTGCCTATTATATGTTACTATGTTCAGAGTAATATAGTTTCCTATCTTATCCAACCTGCATGGCATTGCCCCATCGCTCACAAGCGAAACAAAGACAAAGACCACCACCAAAGTTTGCCT
This sequence comes from Nycticryphes semicollaris, assembly GCA_013400055.1. Taxonomy (NCBI): domain Eukaryota; kingdom Metazoa; phylum Chordata; class Aves; order Charadriiformes; family Rostratulidae; genus Nycticryphes; species Nycticryphes semicollaris. The sequence continues at coordinate 478,875 of VXBJ01002763.1, read as the reverse complement.
CACATGCTTTTCCAGTGACCACCCAGGATATCAGCCTTTGCGATCCTTACACCTCCTTATTTTACCCACCCTCCGCATATATCTGAGCATTTCTCAACCTTTAGCCTGTCCACCATGTCCCGCTCTTCTTTCTTCTGCACAAATGCCGTAACCCAGTCCAGTTCCCCAGCCGTGCCCTTGCTCTCCGGGTGTCCCAGCTCGGCAGAAGGCAGCTGCTCCTTCTTCTTCCCCTCCTGATCATGCTCTTCCAGTGCCAGAAGCCGTGCCTCCTCCTGCTGCTTCTTCTCCTCAAAGTCTCGGAGCCAAGAGAGGGCACCGCAGATGAGACTCAGCGACTTTCCCTGCCGAAGAGAACGGACAAGATGAGGCTCCAGCGGCTGGGAGCCCCGCTGTCACCCACGGCGCTGCCCCTCCACGGGGGCCACCTGCCCGGTGACAGCCCCATCCGAGCGGGGCCCAGCCTGGCCCCGTTCCCCGGCTACCACCGTCCCTCCACACCCACAGGGGGCCTCCGGCCTCCTCCCAGGCGACGCCTCCCTGTCGTGCCGCCGCGCTGGGCTCACCGTTCCAGTGGGGCTCTCGAAGATCCCGACCCGGCCAGCCTCCAGCGCGCCGTACAGCGCCTCCATGAACCGCTCCTGGATGAGGTAAGGCGTATAGGGGAACGGGAACCTGCCAACCCCGGGACCCGCTGCCTCCCCGCTCTCCATCCCGCACCGCTACCGCCGCCCCGCTTCGAACCGAGCGCCGGGGACGCACCGCCCCCTTCCCGTGACGCTCCGGTGGCGGCCGGAAGGCCCGCGCGTCCCCTGGGGGTGGCCGGGCCTCAGCGGCTGGGTCGGGCCTTGTAGAGGCAAGGCCTCTACCGACGGGGCTGCGGAGCCGCGGGACCGGGCTGGGGCTCCGGGGCGGCGAAGGGCCGGCTGCGTGGCCGCTCGTCAGCCGCGGGGTTTGGGAAAGCCCAGCCCTGGCAGGACGGCAGCTCTCCCCGTCCTCCCCGTTCCGGTCTGGTCGCCCCAGCGGCAGCCCCTCACCGCACCAAACCCGGCAGGAAACTGGACCGTACGGAAGGAAAAAGAAAAAAAAAAAGGTTTTATTTAGGGTGGAAACACATAGGTAGCAATAAAACATGGCAATATAGAGGAGGTTTAGGTAATACACCGTCATTAGCATAGTAATAAATGCAAACAGCGTTAATTCCCAACTGTTAACACTGGGCTTTATATGTTAATTTTACAAAGAACTAAAGAAGAGTACACCATCATAAAAAGGACTACAAAACTGCCAACCATCTCTGGCCTACCAGTAGGAACTTGTTAGGTACCAACTCCAACTAGGGCATCTTGGAGGGGGGGGTGAAAGGGGGGAGTGTGAGATGTCTTTTTTTTTTTTATTTTTATTTTATTTTATTTTTTTGGTTAAAGAAGGTAAGGCCACATTTTTGCCCACGTTTTGCTGATGTCCCAAGTTGGAAGGTGTTTCAAACCAGCCAGGAGAAACTGCCACAGACTAGTAAATGGGCGGCGTTCCGACTGGAAAGGCGCGCACATCCGTGTTTCCTGGGACCAGCCGTTGACAGCTCTGCGTCGCTCAGCTGTCACCTCAGCCAGGCTTGGCGTGCAGAGGTAGAAATTCGTTGTCCCATGTAAGATTTGGGAATGAGGAAGAAAAGACAAACAGATTGAAGTTCAGCTCCAAAGTCCTGGGCGCAAAAGATTCGGAAGGACCTTGTCAGACACTGGGTAAATTTACTACATTTATGAAAAATAAGGGAAGGTAACAAAAAAAAGAGAGTACCCAAGACTACTACAGTGTCTAACAAGTCAAAATTTTGAGTCAGAACCAACCTGGAACTTTTTGTTTTCATCTTCACTTCAGTAGAAAAGTTATTTTACAAGCCTGATTCTCCCAGCTATTTTTGTACCACGCATTCACAGCCCCCAATTTACCCAGAAGCTGGTGCCCGTTCCTCAAACTCAGCGCTTCTCCTAAACCGCCAGCCCTCAGCTCTTAGGTGCTTCCAGACCTCCTAAGGGCTTTTGTGCTACTGGGATTAAGCATCCAGCCCAGACACTAAAGCCACTGCATCTCCAGTTAGTCTCTGCCCACCGTGGTTCTCATCACCATCACCCACCTTCTTCAGGTGCCCCCAAACGCCGCTTTTGTTTCCCGCTCCAAACACCCCCTCCAACCCTACGGCAGATGTGAGCGGGAAGTGAGCATTCTCCTACCCACCGTACATTTATAAGCTCTCTTGGCCACGTGGGTTTTCAAATGCACTTTAAGCGTTGAGCTTTTCCGGAAGCTTTTCCCACACTCGCCGCACTCGTAGGGCTTGGCTCCCGCATGGATCCTCAGGTGGGCACCCAGGGCTGAGCTGTGCCTGAACGTCTTTCCGCACTCCTCGCACTTGTAGGGTCTCTCCCCGCGGTGGATCCTCAGGTGCACGTTGAGAGCCGAGCTCCGACGGAAGCTGTCCCCGCACTCCACGCAGATGTAGGGCCGCTCCTCGGCGTGCGTGGTCTGATGCTTGGCCAGAGTGGAGCGGTCGCTGCACCTCCGGCCGCACTCGGCGCACTGGTAGGGGCTGGGGAGGAGGCCACCGTGGTACACGGGCAAGGCCTTCCCACCGTGGATCCGGCGGTGAGTGGTGAGCGCCGAGCTCTGGCTAAAGCCCTTCCCACACACAGGGCACTTGTAGGGCTTCTCACCCGTGTGGGTTCGCATGTGGGTCACCAGGGAGGAGCTCTGCCGGAAGGTTTTCCCACACTCGGTGCACTCGTACGGTTTCTCTCCCGTGTGGATCCTCTGGTGCCGAATGATGGCTGAGCTGTCCCGGAAATGCTTCCCGCACTCTTGGCACTTGTGGGGCTTCTCTCCGGTGTGGACTCTCCGGTGTATGATCAGGGAGGAGCGGTCGCTGAAGCTTTTTTCACACCGGGGGCAATTGAAGGGTTTCTCACCCTTGTGGCTTCGCTGGTGGACGATGAGATGCGAGTTTTGGCTGAAGCTCTTCCCGCATTCGGTGCACTGGTAGTGTCTCTCTCCCGTGTGGGTCCGCTGGTGCCTGATCACATTGGACCTCTGGCTGAAGGTCTTCTCGCACTCGTTGCACTGATAAGGCTTCTCGCCAGTGTGGATCCGCTGGTGTTTGATGAGGTCCGAGTTGCGGGTGAAACTCTTCCCACATTCGGAGCAGCTGAAGGGTTTCTCTGCCAGGTGGATCCTCTGGTGCTGGCTCAGGTACGAGCTCCGGCTGAAGCTCTTCCCACACTCGGGACACTCGTAGGTTTTCTCTCCCACCTGCTGAATCCAAATGGTGCTGTTCCCACACACAGGTGGGTCTGGTTTCTCCCCAGCAAGGATAACCTTGCTGATGTGGGCTCTACCACTGTCCTCGCACGCCCAAACTTCCATCCCACAAGGAGTTACCATTCCCAGTCTCTTTCCAAAAGATGCCTCCACATCACTTTCTGTCTCCAGCTCCTGCTTGCAGTCCTGTTTTTGACTGGCGTCCTGGAGGGTGTCTCCTGTGCGGGGGAACAGATGCAGCTCAGCTCTCACAGGACATTCCTGATGAAGCTTGCCCTTCTGTGTGTCGCCCATGGTCTTGCCACCTGTTGGAGTGAACAGAGGAACTAGTAATGAATAACTCTCCCACCTTCTCTGAGGGAGAATTCCAATCAGGGCAACTGCAGAGACCTGCTGCATATCAGCTGTCCTCAGCCAACAGCCCAGGAGACAGGCCCTCGGTGTCTTCTCTGGGTAGAGTGAGAGCATGCAGACCAAGCAGCGTGGGAAGCAAGTGTGACCCGAGGGATGGGTGGCCACTGTGCCACAGATTGCAAAGAGGGTCCTCTGTCATAAAGTCACAGCCCTAAAGGAGAAAACCTGTCACTTCCTTGTCCTCAAAGCACCCATGTTTAGCAAGGTTAGAGGAACACCATCCCTGCTCTCCTCAACAACCCCCACTGCAGCTGCTTCTCCTCTTGTTGCCTATGAATCACTGCTTTTCTTCCAGCACTCAAGGAAGCAGCCAACACCATAGGAACATCCACTCTTCCAAGTAGACTATTTTCTTTCTTCTTTCCTGTCCTAGCCCTCTTCCTTAAAAAGAAAACGCTACATATTCTGCAACAAATGGTACCTAGATTTTGTCTACTGAACAGGTAGCCAAGTGAGTGGAACAATGAACTCTTTTATTAAGCAAGCATGGAAATGAACATTTAGACTGAAGCGTTTAGAAGCTCCTGGGTTTTTATTAGTTACACATATATGGAGAACACACCTTGGAAATGGATGCTGGAGTGTCAGGTAAGCCAATTAGCTGGATGGCACCGCTCACAGAATTAACATCATCCTCTTATATGTGGGAGGTCAGAATACGAGACGAATGCAGCAGGATAAACCCCTCAGGTCTTGCTTTGGGTGATCTGCTGATTTTGGAAGAGAACACCACACTGGTTATGCTGATTTCCAATGTTTTGTTCACAACACTCAGGTGCAGTACAAATAAAGGTATAGCACTAGCCCAAGGCATGCACCCCAAGAGAGCAAAATGACCAATAAAACATTAAAAATACTGTCAGCGCGAAAGTAAGAAAAAGCCACACTTTGGTTAGTTATTCCTTTTAACATTCTGAGCGTAGTCTTTGCTGAAAAATATACAAGATTAGATTTCATTTTGGATCAGCTCATTTTGAAAAGGTATTAGATTCCCCAGGAGTGTCTTTCATCTGCCTATGTCTTGCTGAAAGCAGAATCTATATAGTACTGGAGCAGAAGAGGCAGGATGAGTGCAGAGTGTGCAGCAGAGCACAAGCCAAATTTTCAGCATTCAGCTCTCTTTCCCTTCCCTTCCCTTTTTACCTTCCCTTCCCTTCCCCTTTTCCCTTCCCTTCCCCTTTTCCCTTCTCTTCCCTTTTTCCCTTCCCTTTCCCTTTTCCCTTCCCTTCCCTTCCCCTTTTCCCTGCCCTTCCCCTTTTCCCTTCCCTTCCCCTTTTCCCTTCCCCTTTTCCCTTCCCCTTTTCCCTTCCCTTCCCCTTTTCCCTTCCCTTCCCTTCCCTTCCCTTC
>VXBJ01002763.1:460242-473569 GCA_013400055.1 Nycticryphes semicollaris | reverse complement strand
TCCCTTCCCTTCCCTTCCCTTCCCTTCCCTATTCAATTTCTCACCTTGTGAGCAGTGTCTCTACTGCCTCGGTGTTTAGCTGCTGCTGGCCACAAAGCTGCTTCTCTTCACTCCATCCAGAAGGTTAAAGCCCAAGACAGGGACAGCAGATCCTGATCAGAGGAAAGAAAACAGATGTAATAAATACCCAGCATAGTAGTGGTGCTGTAGAGTGAGATTACAGCAGAGTAAGTATTTAGGAGATGAAAGCAACCTAGACCAGAGGAAAATGACACCCAGAAACATGAGTCAGGGTCACTGTCTGCTCTGCCACACACATCGTGACACCACCGTACAGGTCCAATCACCAGGGCCAGCTCACATAGCGAAGTAGTGGTCAACCACACATGCTGCAGAGAGCTGCCTGCCAGCTTGCTGCCTTCTCCCAAGTGTGGGAATGGTTCCTACTGCTCCACTTCCAGACCAAAAATACCTCCTACTGGTTTTCATATAAGAAAAATACTGATTCCTCAAACCATTTTCTCTCTGTCACCTTCCTTCCTAGTGAACTAAACGAGCGCATGATGTAGTTAATGCGGTTCTGTTCTGCAGGCAGAGGAAAAATGCGGCCTTCACAACTGGGCTGCTTTCTGCATTGGTCACGTATCCCATTTATTTCCTTTACCAAAGGAGTATTTCGCTTGGTCGCTCTCAGTGGCTCAGCCAGGCACGCACAGCTCTGGGGGAGAGAAGAAGAGATTTTGGTCTCCTCACACATTATCAGCAGGAGCAGTCTGAAGGCAAAATTTCCTACCCTGTGCTCCAGAAAAAAAATGGCAATTTGGCTGCCTGGTTCCAGAAGGGGGTTTACAGAGCTGGCAGGGAGAAAGAAAACCAGTCACAGAGAGATGGTTTAGTCAGCCATCATGCAATCCCATGCACTTCTCAAGGATGTCTTTTCAGAGCTAAAGTACACTGTGCGGGAGTGGGATTTGCGGGATAGAAAATTAGGTCACCCATTTAGCTTTAGCACTACATCTGTGTAGTGGTATTTCTACAGAGGCATTTTAAGATGCTGAGGGCGCAGTGACGTCCTAGAGATGTACCAGTCACAGAAAGAAAATGCTTAAAAACTGCACATGTGCATGCCAGCTCTGCAATGGTGTGGCACCATTTTGATCATGTGGATTCCCACCATGCCACTAGGAACCAGTGATTACTCCTGACTGGGTGGTTTTGGGATTTTTTTAAAAAAAAAAAAAATTAATTAGGATCTTGTCCTTTCAAAACAAGAAACAGGCTGAACTGGCTGCTCAGTGGTGTACCAGAGGAGAACATGGTGATAGACGCCATTGCCAGGCCCTCCCGAGGGCAGAGGGGAGACTTCCCCACCACGATAAAAGAAGGCCCCTGATAAAATGGAGAGCTGACATCTTGTTGGCTCTGCCTCAGCCCGGAGTCATGTCCTTCCTGCTGTCCTCCTCCTCCTCCACAGTGGATTTGGTGAGCATCTCCCCTTTGGGAGAGGGTGTTTCCACTCCTCCCAGCAGCAGTCAGCGGCTACTGGCTCTGATCCCAGATATAAGGCAAAGAAGCCAAGGTCTCCCCCCTATACAACATCCCACCCCATCCACCTACGAGGCAGTGCCGCCTCTATGGGTAACCCTGACCCTGCTCAACAATTCTTCTGATTTCAGAGGAGAGAAACATCCTTCTGGATGAGCATGTGGTCAACATGCACCCTAAAAATGGTGGGTGAACACCTACAGAAGTCAGGCAGTGGATACAGGAGATGGCTGCTGCTGGGCAGAGCCAGCCAAGTTGTGGAATATGGCAGAAAAGCATGTCATGTGGTGCATAGTAAAAATCTGTTCCTAAACAAGACGAGAAACCTGAAATGCCACTGAGCACCAGGCAGGGAGAAGGTGCCGGTCTCCAGAGCAGCCATGTTTGGACAAAGCCGAGTCCCCAAGCAGGGTTCTAGCTGATGAGGTACCCTGGTCCTTATGAGGCTGACTGAGGAATGACAGAGGTGACCTGTAGCAAGGGCCACACCAAACTCCTGTGATGACAGATGGAGGCCGCAAAGGGGCTGCCCTATGAAGGACATAGCTGGCCAGGAGCGGATGAGCCACCACCAAGACCACAAGCCTCAGGGAGGCATGAGAGGCACAGAATACAGCAGGTTGCCATGGATGCCAACCTGGGGAAACCAAACATCCTTCATGGGGGCGTTCTCTGGGTTTGGACCCAATGGGGTAGTGAGGAGGAGGGCAGGCAGACCCCACTGCCACAGGAGGTGGACCATGTCCAAACTTAGCTTCAGACAAGCAACCACTGCTGCTCTCCCTGGCACAGATGCAGCAGTGGGCAGCAGGCAGGCCCAGCAGTGGGGCAGGAGGGGAGGAGGAGGGCGGTGAGGGCAGTGGAAGAAGGAACGGTGGGAACAGAGGTGTTTGTGACACCACTAGCTGTGCCACTTCCCGCAGCTCTCCTGAGCAGACCCAGAGGGGGCAAGGGGAAGCGGACACAGGCAGGCAGGCAAAGCAGCGGAGGTGACACCTCCAGCAGCACAGGCTGCTACTAGCACTGCTTGTGGTGTGATGTCAGCCACACGGGCTTGTCTGGTTTTGTCTGGTGAGTAGGAAACGTTTCTCCTTCAAGCCAGACTGTGAGGAAGGGCGGCTGACCCTGCTGCTCTTTACCCTTCCCCATTGCCCCTCAGCTCTGACAATCTGGAGGTGGGAGGAAGAGGGAAGAGCACCCTCAAATGCCTTAGGTGCTTAATTTTTTGCTAGTCTTCACTCTTTGGAACTGGTATTTTATTCATCAAGGACAGTCAGAGACTAACCAAGGAGCCAGTAAGGAGGACTTGGAGTGGGCAGAGGCTGGAACAGATGTGGAGACTGGAGATATGATGATGGGGACAGCTGGGTACATAAACCAGACATAAATGCAAAGGCAGAGATTTGGACTTAACCCACAAGGCCAGAAGGGAAGAGCTAGTCAGGTGAAGTCACAGGAGTGGCAGGAAAAAGAGGGTTGAGAGAAGACCTTGGTTAAAGACAAACAGAAAGGGATATAGCCAGAAAAAAATGGATAGAAGGGCCATGCTGCTCTGGCCATATCTGGGTGAGAGACCATAGAGGGGTCTCATACTTCCCAGTCTTCTCATTCCCCTGCTTTCTGCAAACCCTCACAATCACCTGGAAAAGTGTGGTTCTCTCCTCTCCTACTGCCTCACCAAATACTTGATAACCCCTACTGCCCCCTCGGGGAGAACATTACACGGTTTTGTTTGCTCCTGCTGCATCCACAGATATGTAGGTGTTAATAAGATGGCATAGATGTTACTAAGATACAGGCCATGAGTTTTTGTTTTTACCAAAACAAAAAAAAAAAAGACATCATAAGTTACGAGACCATTACAGAGATTGCAAAGTCAAACTTAGAGCATTCCTGAAACAGTCATTTTTCAATCTTAGATCCTTAGGTCTTAGATCCATCCATGCATCCCCTGTACATGGATGTAATACTCCAGATCTTTAATTACCTGGCTTCACTGTTTTCACATGGGTTTGGGTTCGTTAGTCCCTGCCTGGACATTGCCCTTCTAATGAGCACCTATTCAGTACTCAGTGATCCTTATTGTTCAGTGTTTGACTCTCATTTATTTACTGATCTCATTTGAACTCTGCTACAGACAGAATGACTCATTTCCTCATGAACCTTCTACATATTCTATGTTTTAGAGCTTCACAGCTATTAATTGGTTTATAGTGATCTTGCAAATGGCAAAATGAGGGCAGAGAGGGATTAAAGTAAAAAATATACACTACTTTTAGAATCTCAGTTTGAGATATCTCAGCCCTGGCTTCTCAGAGGTATGAATGCTAATGTAGCACTTACTTGCCATTCAAAATACACCACATGCAAACTCCAAAACTGCAAGGGAGCTCAGCCTTCCTAAAAATGGTAACCCACAAGGTAAGGAAAATACCACTAATAACATGCTAAGAAACCTGCTACTTGCCTCGCATCACACAGGACCCTCTGTGGCGTAGCCAGGAATAAAACCTACTTCTTGAAAGAGTATCCAGAAAACTACCCTTGCCCTTCCAGCATCTGCCTGATTCATTCTTCCATACACCTTCCAAGGTGTGGGAAATGAGGCAGATATCCTGAATATAGTAAGTGCCTAACCTCAGCAACAGATTCCCTGCCAGAGCAGGTCCAGTTTCTATACTGAAGGAGCTGCAAGTCTGAAGAAAGGAGGAGTAGGTTGCTGTGTACTTGAAGAATGTATAAAAAGCATTTACAAGAGGAGGTGAAATTGAGATTGCGCATGAAGCTTTTATTTGGGCACATCTAACCCTCAAACGCTTGATTTCACAAGCTTTCATAATGTTCTTTACAGGGAAGAACTGGCTGTAAGTTTTGCATAAGGGTTCAATGAACGCTTGAACCATTGCAAGGCCATACACGTGTCTACTGGGGCACGCTCTAGTAACTCAAGGGGTCTGGACCTACTTACCCAAAGAAAGAAAATTTGCAGAGGCTAAGAGCTACATTCCCAGTTTAGCCATGTACTGTCCCCAAAATCCTGCAACCCTTTCAGCATAGGGAGGAGAGGTTTTCCCCATGTCTAGACTCCTATTCTGAGCCCTTTACTGCATTTCCCACATGCTGGATCCTGCACCCAGAGAAGGCAACAGAGATCTGCGTTCAGCCTTCCAGCTCCTCTGACTGTGCCATGGTTAGTATTTCCTTCTCCTCCTGATGCCCTGCATTTTATTTTTCACCAGTGCTTTTGGGTTGGGGCTGCACAGCTGGCAAGGCACAGCAGCTGGGAACACCACTCTCCAACCAGGAGTATCGCCAGTTCTTCAGGTACCTGCGGGTTGCCCACCGTGCCAGCACTGCCTGCCTCCTTCGTGAACTGCATGGCTGCCAAAACCCCCTGGTCCAGAGACTGGATGCGTACGAAAACCATGGAGTCATCCCTGAGGGTAAAGCTGATCATGACTGCCAAGGGCAGGCAGATGGATGGGGGTCCTGCACAGCCAGGACTGGACCTGATTGCTGGAAGGGGACAGAGACTTGTGAGCTGGTGGAGGAGAAGGTTGGGTAGTGATCCTGCAATGAGGAGAAGACATCTGGTCATGAGCAGCCTCTCTTGTACTTGATCACATCCATGTGTGCTCCCATGGCCAGCCAGGTTCCTCTCCCTCTCCCTCTCCCTCTCCCTGCTTCCCTCCCCTCTGTCACAGAGGTGAACAAGAAGCAGTGGAGTTTCTCACCGAGGTTCAGAGAGGCCCTCAAATGGCACAGGAGTTTTCACAGAGGAATGTAATTTGATAGTGAGATTATTACTGAGAGCTGGTGGGACCCCAGCAATGGAGTTTATCACTGAGACTGTGTCTTTATTTGCCTCTTTCTAGGGCCCATATGCTCCGAACTGCCAGGAACTCCTTTCTTCCCTGACTTCTGCGCCTTTTCTTTTTATCGCTGTACTAGGAAAAAGTACTTCATTAAGGTGAGTCATTTAGCTGTTTCCTGAAGGCCATGGTGTGCTCTGGGCAATGATCAGGAAAAAGGGAGGGCATTGAAAATAAGGAAGTGGGAAAACAGGAAGCTAAAAAACAGGGAAGGCAGAATAGAGCCACAGGAAGCCCACCTTCCAGGGGCACTCAAACCAAGCTGACTAGTTGAGCAGAAGGCACTTGGAGCCACTTGCAGAAAGGAGACTTTGGGGAAGGTATCGTTGAAGAAAATTAACTTCTGAGGATCTCCTCAGCCTTTACCACCAGCTCTCACTCACAAGCAAGATTAAATAACCTAGGCTTCTGCAGGAGAAGGAGTGGGTGATTCATGGCAAGGAAAGAGAAAGACAACCGGGGGTCACAAGCAGAGACTTATGGGGAGACATAACAAGGAAAGGAGATGAAGGTTTCTCTCCTGCTTTGGGCTCTTAACAAGGAAAGGAGATGAAGGCTTATCTCCTGTCTTGGGCTTATCTTTGTAGGGAATGGGGAAGATGGGATTGTGCATTGAGCACAGAACTGCGAGTGGCTAGGTACCTGCTCTCCAGGCCCAGCCCCTCCACAGAGGTGTGTTTTCTCCTCCACAGAGGATTGCATGCCCGGGAGAGACGACAACTGAACTGGGCAGCACACAAGCCTTCAACAGAATGACCATAAACAGTGCCCCCATATTGCCTGGCATCTTCGGTCCCCAGCCCCTACTTCTGACATCTCTCAAAACTCCCCAGCAGGCCCATCCCACCCCTGACACAGAAGTAGCTATGATCCCCAACTCCTCACATGAGGGCACACCGTGGCTGAGGAAAATGCAACTAAATCCTTCTGACCCACGTGCCACTAAGGTGACAGCCAGTGGCCAGCAGCAAGGACAGATGCCCACCACTGACATCCAAGATCTCCTCCTGAGGCTACAAGATAACCATGTGCAGAGTTCAATGCAGACACTTCAGCAGTTGTTGACCATGGGGGACACAGTGGGGGAGGAAGAGTTGCGGGATGCCGCCCAAAAGCTGCTGGTGGCCCTGAACAACGCAGGTGTGTCCCAGCCGACAACCAGCACTGACTGATACAGGTCACAGAAGAGAGAAGTGAGCAGCAAAGGAGGATCAGCCATTGTGGCTCCTCAGTGTGGTGTTGAGTGAGATACGCTGTCTCGGGGACGTATGGGAAGACAGAACACGAGAAGGAATCTCCTTCTTGGCCTGAGTCATTGTCACATTGTCAAGGTTGATAGTCCTTCTGTGGGAACCAAGGGGAAAAGCCATCCTTTCCAAGCATATGAGAAAACCCAGGCATGTGAAAACGTATTGCTCAGAGAGACAGATGATACCCCCTCAGCAGTAACTGTATTGAAGAGATAAAGCACTTTTCCACACAAACTGTTCACTTGCTGGTGTTTGATTTGGGAGATGGCTATTCTTGAACAAGGCAGGATGGAAAAATAACTCATTTTTCCTGCTTGGGGCTGTACCACCACCATTAGCTCTCTGTCCTGGGCAGAGAGATGGGGTTTGTTGTGTCATTCAATGAAAGTCATGGGAGAGCACTAGCCTTCCTTCATCACGTATAGGTTTTTCTGCTCACAAACATTAAGGGGAGAATCTTCTTTGGAAATACGTGTGTCAATATACACACATATACACACAAAGGGTCCTCTCTAATTGCAGGAAGGCCTTCCCTGCAAGGGAGCTACTGGGCTAGCGCTCTCCTTGGATTGGTGTTTGCACAGGGTTGTCATCTGCTTCTAAAGTATAAATATCATAGGATAAATATTCCTATTAAGAAGTTCCTCTTGTCTCAGAAAATCAGAAAGTCTGATTTATGGGAACTTTGGCTGCAGTGCTGTTCCTTTTATAAACACTGGACATACCTGTAAGTAAAACCACGTGAAGCCATCTGGAGGCAGTATTTGTGGCTAAAAGCTGAGTGGAAACTCTCCTGGAACTAGCTCCAGTTTCTTCATCTCACTCACAATGAGTTTAGAGCTGCCTCAAACCTACTCTAAACCAACCAGTGGTTGGCCTTGGCTTTTAAGAGACTCCCATTTAACTGAGGATGACAGATCATAGAATGGTTTGGGCTGGAAGGGGAGACCTTAGAGATCATTTAGTTCCAACCTCCTGCCATGGGCAGGGACACCTTGCACTACAGCAGGTTGCTCAAAGCCCCGTCCAGCCCAGCCTGGCCTTAAACACTTCCAGAGATGGGGCATCACAACTTCTCTGGGCAACCTGTTCCAGTGTCTCACCATCTTCACAGTAAAGAATTTTGAAAATAATTTAGATTCTTAGAATCTAAACCTCCCTTCTTTTGGTCTAAAACCATTACCAACCCCCTACTCACCCTTCTTCCTACAGGCTGCCTTGTAATCTGTTCCATCAAGGGCTGTGAGGAGAGAGGGGACATCGCCATCAGAGAAGTCTTAGGGGGATGTCCCCTTAGGGGACAAAGGCAGCTTTCCCTAGGGAGAGGACACCAAGCACGTCCCCATGGAGAGAGTAAGGGATGTCTGCATTCTTGCTTGAGTGACACAAACACAGCTGAGTGAAATACAGGCTCAGCCTCTACCCACCGAAGGAAGTCCTTAGAAGATCTCAAAACTACAGGTCCTCCGTTTGTCCTGGGAAGCGTAATCTTTCCCAGGGCTGAAGGCAGGTCACACACGGGGGACGTGCAAGCCCTTGAACAGGAGCGCTTGCTTGCTCTCAGGGAAGACTGCCCGGCGCATAGTCCTTACCGGGTGGGACCCCTACGGAAGTGCAGGCTGCCCTGGCCTCACCTCGGCACATCAGCTCCTTCTCTTCCTCTCCCTAGAAAGAGCCCAAAGCTGCCGGATCCCTGCCCGAAGCACCGGGGCTTCTCGTCCCCTCCGGCTGCCTGAAAAATGACAGCTCCTCCAGCCCCAGCAGCCACCGCCATCCTCGGGTCCTGTGACACGGCACACGCGTGGGGTGGCCAGATTTGGCCTCAGGGAGCCGAAGGCTGGAGAATTTCTTAACCAGATGATGCCGGCCATACCCTCCACGATGCAACCCTTCGGCTGCCCTCCCCACCGGGGCGGCGGGGGCTGCAGGCCGCGGAGAACCGCACACACACCCCCCACNGGCCGGAGGCCGAGGCGGGGGCAGCGGCGGCGGGGCCGAGGGGAGGCAACACGGGGGGAGCGGCGGCGGCGGGGCCGGGCGGCGGCGCTGCGGGGCCGCGGTGCGCTGGGTTCGGCTCCTCTCCGTTCCCCTCGGCTCCGCTCGCTGGTGTTAACCCTTGTCTGCGCCGGGCGCGGTCCCACCGCCTCCGCCGGGGCTGGAGATGGGGGTTCCCGGGGCGGCGCAGGGTCGCCTCCGAGAGGGAGGCTCGGTCTAGGGGAGCGGAGACCCGCCGGCGGGGACCGGGGGGCGGCGGGGTCACCGTCAGCCTCGGGGAACGGGAGTTGCCGAGGCCCAGCACGGGGGGTTGGCTGAGGACGGGAGTGGGTTTGCGTCTTCCAGAGGTGAGAACGCGGTCAGTCCCCGTGCTGGAAGAGTTCTGGTCACATCTCATCCCTGTCCCGACATGGGGCGGTCAACAAGAAGACACACGTCCCAGGGAACCGTGCCCCCTGAAATGTCCTTCTTGTCCCTGTTTCCCAGCTCTGGGCTACGTTTTGCCGAACCTGCAGGCCCTGGCAGGTAGGCAAGCACCAGCGCTAAAGCCCAGAGCTGCTTTCTGTCACAAACTCTTGATGACAGGATGGTATTTTATTCCCAGGGGACACTTTCCTTCAGGTGAGCGGAGGCTTCGCTCTGCTACTGTGCCTAAAGGTTGGCTGAGGTAACCCCACAGCATCTTTTGCTCTTTGGGCACAGCATAATGCATCCCAGGGCATATGCCCGCACAGTTTATGCCACAGGAAAGGCTCCATCCACTCCAGGCAAAACTTTCCTGTTACTGTATGTCCTGCAAGTGCTGCTGATGCACAGACATTTCGCCAGGTGGTTTGTTTTTTGTTTGGGTTTTTTTAATTTCCCCAGGGGAATGCAGGAATGGCTGTTCTCTTTAAATGAGATGTAGCAGTAAATTAGGGGCTGAGATATGTGGCAATGAATTTCTAGCGATGACTGAAATGTTTTATATGGAATTTTGGGAAGAATGGTGGGAAAGTATTTACCAGACCCTACATACATGCAACTAAAAAAAAAAAAGTTTATAATTTTTCAGTGGCCTGTAGATGGTTTGTTGACTCCTGCAGAAGTCTCCTGATCTTGGGAGACAGAAAAGCAGTAATCACCCAAGCAGAGAAAAATAACAACGTGGCCCATAGGTGATGTCAATGAAATTAACTTTATGATTCAGGAACTTGGTAAATATTAGGCCATTTCCTTTTTTCTAATTGCCCTCAGCAACACTAAAGAGGATTCTTGTCTCCACCTTAATAACAGGAGTCCACCTATCTTCCCTTCCAACCTGTGCATAGCAACTTTTTCAAAGGCAGAGAGAGCAGAGATATTCCTAAATACAAAGTCCGGCCTGAGCAATGTGGTTGCTGACTCCAAAGTTATTAGACAGACACAAAGCTTGAACAAATCTAGACTTTGCTGTCTTCCCTTTGCAGAGGGAAGGACTTTGCACAGATCGCACATTCTTTCTCGTGAGCCCTGCCCCAGCTCCCTCTGCCTTTCTTTTGAAGAAGATGCTCTCCCTTATAGGATAGACAAGTAAAATTAATACCACTGGTAGCAAGATGCAAAACAGTTGTGCAAAAAGTCCAGCTACCAGAGCATAAGTCCAAATAGTGACAAGTAAAGGAGCAAAAGGGGAGGCATTTCTGATGGACTGGCAGCGTGTTGTCTCCTCTGTTGTCGAGAGTATTATCAGAGTTTGCCACATATTTTATGAGCCTAAGCCCAGTTATCACTTCTGGCCTCTGCTGCAATCTTCTACCTTGTCTGCATTTTTGCCTTTCACTGGCATGCTGTTTTCTGCTGGGAGTATGCTGCACCTGACTGGCTTGCGTCTGAAGTAGAACTGTCAGCTGAAATTTCCAAAGTAGTACCAGGGCATTAACTAAATGTCCTTGACTAGTTTAAACACGGTTCAGAAAAGCTCTAGTTTTAAACTCAAAATAAGGACCTGATGGTCCAAACTCTAACTCTTCACCTGTTGTCCCAAGTGTGCCCTGTAAGCCTGATTTCATACTAAATCAGTCCCCCCATTTTTTTGGCAGCTGTGTCTCCAGCAGCCCAGTGTAGCGGGTCCCTTCCACAGGCATTATCCATACAATATGAATGACACTGCAGGTGTATATGAAAGCAAAAATTGTGAAAATATGAGTCATCCCACTCACTAGCCCCATGAAACCCCACCTCATTGCCCGCAGGTGCTGCTGTCTGCAAATGAACTTTAAGACCCACCACCAAACTCACTCCCTAATAAATTTTCACCACATGTTTGGGCAGAGGGTGCCTTCCCATCTTTTCAATCTTCCATTTTCACAAGCAATCTCACCGGGGCCATATAACTGCAGGTCCCACTGGAGTGCAGCCCAACAAAGCATGTTTCATGACATCTTTATCAATCTTCTCCTGTTCTATCCCCTGCACAGGTAACAGCTGGTGGCATCAGGCAGAGATTTTTCCTCACCTGGGATTCAAGAGCAGCTACCGACGCGCTTTCTCCACGTGTCATTTATGGAACATTAAGCTTCTGTATGCATTTAATTACCTCTGCTTTCTCTAAGTCCTTCTGTATTGTGAGATACCTGTGGCCAAAAAAAAGTAGAGTTCGTCATAACACAACAGAAAATGGCTTTTCTGAGCCACATTACCTCTTATTCCTGCTACCTTTATCACAAATCAAGTCTTAAAATATTTTCTCTGTAACTGAGGGCAAGGGCTATTAGTTCTAGATAACAGTGTATCATACATCAACCTTCACTGATTTTCTGTCCGCCTTAAGGTTAATAGCACCAGCGACTGTGTTATACTATATAGTAATGAAAAAAGGGGAAACATTACACATTCCAGTTTAAATTTAAAGGAAACCGAAATCAATGAAAAAGGTTAACAAGCCTTACTTTGCTTCTTTGTGACTGTACAAAAAATGTCCAGATCAGTCTCCTCAGATTATATTTTACAGTCTTGCCATACAAGTCGTCACCCCCATTTTCTTTTTCATTTTAATCTCAGCGACAACAGGATAACTATTTTCTAGTTTCCTTGATGGTTATGATCTTTAGCAGTCTCATGCATCTTAAGAGCATATTCCTTTAGGTAAGGACTCAATGCCTTAAAAATGTCTTTGTTAATTAAGAAGTGAAAAAGCCTAACCCACAACATATTAGAAAGGAATACCTTAAATAACTCTGAAAACTCAAACATCAAACCAGAATCAACAATTCCCAATTCAGTGAGTCCAATTTAATTTTCTTTTTTTTTTTTTTGCCAATATTCTGAAACAACAGATTACATTTTTCAAAGCTGACTAAAGTTGAGTCAATTATTCCAGCTACCTCTGAAATAAACAGTTTTGTGGCTAAAGTTGGCTACAGTTGGCTGGAAATCTTAATTACTTTTTTGCCCATTAGGCACAGCCTTTCAAAGCAAACAAGATCAGAGTTTGTAATTACAGGTATGTTACTTGAGAGATTTTCAGAAAACCAAGAGATACCTTGAAGAAGCAACAACAAACTGGTTTCTATGCACGTAACTTTCAAAGAAACAAAGCATTAAAACATTCTGAAATGCAGGGTAAAAGTCTCCCAAAGACCTTACTCTGCTCCCAGAGCAATGCTTTGAGGACTGGGAGGAAATTGGGTTTATTTTTCCATAACTGTAAAAGAAATGAGTTTGTATTTCCTAACTTCCATTTGTGTGGCTGAGGAGTCTCATTACTTTTGTAAGTAATAGAAAAGTAACTCTCTGACTTGTCTATAAGGCATTCATATATATTCTGCTGCTTGGTGACCATGGCTCCCTCATTATACAGGTGTCAGCAGCCAAGTAAGGTGGCAGTTCCTCCTAGAGATCACCTCCATGCATGGCTCTGAAGTCATACAGGTGGGAGAAAATGATGCTGAAAGGCAACCTGTCAACACGAAAGCAGTAAGCCCAAATACCTATCATTTTTCTTGACATGTAATTGTAACCTGCAAAATTATTTTCCTCTTCTTAAATTAAAGATATAGGTGAAATCCTGTGAGGCCAAGTCTCAAGCATAAAGGTCTACCCAGTCAAGCATGTTGTCTCTAGCAGGCAGGCAGTAAGCTGATTGTAGGAGGAATATGACACACAGAGGTACATGTTGGAAGTCTCCGAATGGTGTTGGAGAAGAATATTAAGTGCAAGAGAGCGGTAGGGAAGAGGGGGAAAAAATTCTTTCTTTTGGAGTGTTCACATCTGTGTCCTAAAAAAGCTTAAAAACGACTGACAAAACAGGCAGGGCAGAGTTCCTGAGGGGCCACATGGAGGTGCGATGGGTCCCTTCAGCATTGCAACATAACCACTCCAAAGCTAAGGAAAAGAAGCTATAAGATAGAAGGGGGAATTGGAGACTTTACTGGAGTGACACATCTATCACGACAGAAAAACCATCCCCATATTGCTCTGGTACAACTTGGTGGCCACAGAATTAATCTCTCAGCACGGTTGAACAAAGGTAGCCTTTGAGTATATTTCCCCAAAATAGTCTGGTACAAATGCATATAGTTTCTTTTCTCTGCTTAGTTTCTCCAAAGTGAAACAAGATCATAGATGCTGTTGAAGTCTCCCTAGGTTCAGTACACGCTTGGCATTCAATTTTCTGGACAATGAGAATCACCATCAAATTCTTTC